>OAMR01000279.1:375307-416812 GCA_900205405.1 Echinochloa crus-galli
GACACTCCCTTTCTCCAGATGTGTATAAGAGACAGCGTTGTGTGGACTGACTCTTGGCTGAGTATTGCAGGTGTTCGATGCGGCTGGATTTGCGTTGGTGCAGGTGAAGAACAAGCGCGAAAGGTCTCCGAGGAGTGGAGACGAGTAGGCTTGGTTCGAGGGACCCGGTGGCCAGACGAGATCGAGTGCGGTCGGCATGGTGCAAGAAAAGCAAGACGAAGTTGAAGACTTGGAGCCGGTGCATGGTAGCGGCTGACGACCGAAGCTTGCACGTGGGGTTTGATGGTTGGGCCACAAAACCATCGGAGGAGGGTTTTTCGGTTTGGGCCTCAAAACCGAGCCCGAAGGCCCAACGTGATGGAGACGGTGATCCGGGCGCGTTCGGGAAGCTTCGAAGCGGTGGACACGTGGCGGGATCCGGGAGCTTGCGTCAGAGGGAAGCAAGACCGGATGGACGGCGTGCCTGGCCGGGAGAAATATCTGCCTTATTCCAAAATTACCCCTGACGGGTGTGTATCTTGTCTTATGTTTGTAGGGGTAGTTTGGTCTTTTGCCATCTCCAGGTGACTTAATACATATAGGGGTAGAGGGGGATGGCAACTCAACTCTTGGAACCCTAGCTCATTTTTTCTCTCTTGCTCTCTCTCTCTAGTGTCTCTCTCTAGGCTAGCTTGAGCTTCATGTAAATCCGAGTGGGTGGATGTTGGGAGGTTGCTAGCCTTGTATAGAATCTGTCCTCGGTGATTATGGAAGATTTTATGTGCTAGTTATTTCTCTCCTTTGTTTCCCGTGGTGTTTTACGGAGCTCTTTTTGGGGATTTTCGTGGTCACATCGATTCTTCGTTTCTAGACCGTTTGGCTTCGGATTTGTTTGAGAGGATGATGGGTGAGTGCCTTGCGCCTCTTTGTGGATGATCTTAGCCCCTCAAACGCCGGGAATCGGTCTTGATTTGAAGTTTTGTGGATGAACTCGTGGGAGAGGTGTTCTTCGGTTTGCTCTAAAATTCGTCATGTATACTTGAGCTTTTTCGGATCTAGTTCGTGGATCTATTAGCCCTTGGGGTTGTGAACATTTGGCTCAAGTTTCGTGCGAATCCATGGAGTAATTTGGGAGTTCAATTCGTGGGAAGTTTAGGGCGTGTTCTTCCTTGTTCTTGGTTGTTCTTCTCTGTTTCTCCTGCAGGTCCTGAACGCGAGCTATTCAGCTTTGCAAATTGCTGTTGGTTGCTAATCCGGTTTAGTGTGCACCTTAATTGAAGTTTGAGCTTATTCTTTCCACAAATTAATTAGTGCTCTTGTTAATTGTTTCGCATCCGCGCTAGGTTGAGGTTTTCCTAATTGTTCCTAGGGTGAGCTTCCTATAAGTTGGCATGTGTCATCTTGGCAATTAGAAGAGAGACACTTGTGCTAGGTCTCTAGTCTTTCCCGAGCAAGCTGTGTTAAGTTATATTGTTTCCGCTGTCAGTAGCTTGTTGTGCTTATTGTGACTTGCTCCTAGGACCAAAAGCACTCAAGTGGCTTTGTGGTTCTGGCAAGGAAGGGTGTTGGACTCGTCGGAAGTGATTTTGGGACATAGGCCGAGTTTCGCTCATCGGAGAGAAATTTTAATCGGCTCCCATTCACTCCCCCCTCTCTGGTCGCCATACCGATCCTTCAGTATATGAACCTATTACCATAAGTGGATGTCCTAAGAGCAACTCTAGTGGAGCCCTTCAAATTGAGGCCTCCAAAACTCATTTGCAGGCCTATCTTCACAAAACAGAGGCACAAATTAAACACTCAACTCCAGTGGGCATATGAACTCGGGCCTCTATTTCTCCGTGGGCCCACCTGTCAGCCAAATAGATGGAAAATATCTAGTGGGATCCATGGTTGGAGGGGGAATTGGAGGGCCTCTAGAAATGGAGGCTTGGTGGGGAGATTTAGAGGCCTATGCAAAATGCAGGTCCATTTGAAGGCCCTGCTGGAGTTGTATTTTTGGTCCAAGCCTCTAAATTTTAGAGTAGAGGCTCATATAGAGGCCCCTGCTGGAGTTGCTCTAAGTAACTACTCTATTTTCACATCCTTCACGTACAATATAGATATAGATATAGACATAGATATTTAGAGTGTGTTTGGTTCCCTCACTCAGCACTGTATCGCCTTGCCAAGCGAAGATGTACAGTAGAGCACAGGTATTTGGTTTGCTTACCTAGCCTAGACGTCTTGAGGCTTGTGTTGTCAAGATTCATCTTGCTCATGTGAAAGCCAAATTAGCTCGCTTGCCTAGACAAGCTTATTGTTGCCTGCGCCAATGAAGCGAGGCAAGGGAAGCGCAGAAACCAAACGTGCCCTTAATCCAACTACATTTAAGAGCGTGTTTTGTCGGATTCATAGAAATTACTCGCTTGCCTCCAGCCTAAATACGTATCATACGTATTAGTAAGGTAATTAAATGACTATGCTATCCTTAACCAAAGGCTATCTTAGCAAAAGCCGTCGAATGATAAATGGAACTGAACGTAGGCGACTTGTATCACAAACTATTGGTCCATAACAGCAAGAAATAAATTAACGCGGGGAAATGAATAAAAAAAACTGTGTCACCTCACACACGCCACGATCCTCGCCGTCGTCGTGCTTCCGCTTGCACGAGAAGCCGCCGCTGCTCCCTTCTTGGAGCTCTCGCACGCGGCGCCGGATCAGCTCGTAGCGGTAGCCATCCAGGACGTCCTCCGCTTCGCGGGCGACCTCGGTGAGCTCCGCAATCCACAGCTTCACGGAGCTGTCCCGGACCTCCCGCTCCCCGGCGTCGTCGAGCGTGGCATGGATCCTCCGGAGCAGCCGCTGCAACCGAAGAACATCCGCGGGAACCGAGCGCCGCCCTCCGCGGCTAGAAACGGCCGGCGCGCCCTGGAGGAGATCCAGCAGCTTGCTCGCCGACGACCGGAGGGACGCCACCAGACCGCTCGCCATTGGTAAGCTAGCAGAGAATGTTTCCTCCACGGCACTCTTTGGCACTGTATAGAGTCTGTAGCACGCTTATTTCTTTGTATACAACGGTCCATGGACAAGTCAATGGTGCACATTGGATTGGTACGTAAGCGGAACCAACCGGAGAAAAAGACAGGCTCCGGAGTTTCGATCACCCGTTAATCTGGATATTAATTGATGTGGAGCTTTATTCATTTGCCACTAGGTTACAATCTGCTGCCTCGTCGTATATAGCCAGACCGAGTATGTAATAGCCAACTACCCTCTTACCGACTGAAGTGACGCCAACTTTGTCATTCGTAATCGTTGCGTCACTGTAGCATTTCGTTTGTATTTGTGAATAATTGTCCAAACATTGATTAATTAGGCTCAAAATATTCATATCGCAGAGTACAACAAAACTGGGTAATTAGTTTTTGATTTTATGTACTCCATACATGTACCGATATTTTGATGCGATGGAAATCTTCTTTTTGCATAGTGTAATTTGAGGACGGAATTTGGGAACTAAACAAGGCCCAAGCCAAAATGAGTTGGTGATCTTATTGTATAGCTCGCGCTAATTTCTGTCAACACACTGATTGACCTTTTGTTTCTTAACCGATTGATAGGTCCGTGCATTTTGCTTTGTTTCTTGGATCTTACAATCATTTGGAAGCCTTAAAAATACACTATGTTTTACTACCATTTAAATGCCATCATTTGGAAGTTTAGAATATTACAGTCATTTCTTTTTATATCATTTGGATGGCTTTGAAATCAATCCTTAAGACCTATAAAACCCACAAATATATGCATCTAGACAAATGCATTAGTCACAATGTTTGTATTGTCATTCGATTACCAAAAATCACAAATAATAGCCTAGGGCTATTTTGCTTACACCATTCACTTAGAAAAGTCACAACCCAATGACTAGGATGGTGTCTATAGAATTAAATGAGCTACCACATAGGATAAAAGATGATGTATTAACTGCTTAATGAAGAAAGAGAAAGAAACCAAGTCTTGCATGAGACACCATCCAAGACAAGATGTGAGATGACTAGTATTAAATTGAAACGCAGAAGAGTGGTGTTTGCATTAGGAGTGTAGTATCTACTAGTTTGTTGATGGTGTGGAGACTATAAAAACTATATCTAGTGCCTTAGGTTGGGACTGCCTTTAGACATGCGGGATCCTCTTCCTACGTTGAATTGTATAATGGATGAGGGCTCATGTGTAGTGAAAATATTAGTGAATTGTATAACCCTGGGAGCGGTTGCTGTTTATTCCTAAATCTATTGTTTTTTTCCTTTTTCTAACCCAAAATCCTCAATTGAAGTGGTGCAAAAGCCAAAGTATTGATATCATGGGTTCTTTTACTTACTGCAATTGTTCACGAGCTGCTTTCCCTTTTGTCTAATGTCGCCTCAGCCTGAGTTCCTGGAAGATAGTGCGCCTGACTCGTACGAAGTGGATGTTTGGTTATGCGGGAGACCAAGAAAGTGGCAAAACCAGCGGAAGACGTTATTTCTAGAGGGTCCCATGGAGAAGCATTATGAAAATGCACATAAGGTGTTCCTGGTTGTGTTAATGTGACTTCTTAATGTAGAAAATGTGACAACCTGCTGTTCATTTTAGAGTATAAGAACTGGGTCTTTATCGAGACAAATGGCACCCCTCATGTAAAGCTTGTTTAGTCTATTAGAACTACGGATATGCAAAAAATCATCTATTGATGAGCCATCAGTACCTTTTAGTGTACTAATATATATTAACCTTTATCTTTCCAAAAGAAAATACATTTGTAGTTGTAGACAAAGAGTGTAATGTAAATGCTTGTACATTCATGGCACGTTCACAGGTCAAATGCATTTGACGGTCACAGAACGCCGATGGCAAAAGCAGCCATTGTTTTCTTCAGGTTTGAATATACCGCTGCCCACACTTTTTACTAGTATTCCACTGCACTTTTCACACAACAGAGATCCAGCACAACCACACCACACCAAACGTACAAACGCGCCACCAGCCACGCACGATCTGCAAGCAAGGATGTTTACAGAAGCGCAGAGACATTGCTTACCCAACAGCAGCCGGGCACGCGTCCCGCTCAGCCGTCAAGGCAGGGTAGCGACCTGCGAGGCCTTGTTGTAGTTCTCCAGGATTGCCTTGGACTTTATGTACAGCGACGTCAGCTGCCCTTCCCGCTGCAAGAAGGTCTGGTTGATCACCCGGATGTCCTGCTTCAGCTCGTCCATCTTCTGCCTCTCTGTACCCAGCTCCCCGGCCAGCTCCTGCTTCTCCGCGGCGAGGCGCATGGCATCCTGCCTGGACCTGGAGAGCTCCCTCTCGAGCTCTGTGTACCTTGCCCTCAAGTCATCCAGCTGCGCCTGCTTCTCAGCGACGAGACGGTCAGCCTCCCGCTTGGACTCGGAGAGCTCCTGTTGCAGGGACGAGTTCTTGTCCCTCAGCATGTCGCACTCCTTCTCAAGGGCTGCACATCTCACGTTTGATTCCTCGAGCTGTTGCCCGTCAGAGATACAGTCCTTTTCTAACCTTTGGCAACTTGCATCAGTAGGCTCCTCTGATGATGCAGCCTGAGAGCAAGGCACAGGAAATAGCAGAGAAATAGGAATTAATTTCTCAGATCCAACGTATTTGAACTGAAAAGGAAGGGTGAATAAGTAAATATGCCTAGAAAACCATCCTCGTTGCCCTGTTAATTCCATACTAGTAAAAAGTGTGGGCAGCGGTATATTCAAACCTGAAGAAAACAATGGCTGCTTTTGCCATCGGCGTTCTGTGACCGTCAAATGCATTTGACCTGTGAACGTGCCATGAATGTACAAGCATTTACATTACACTCTTTGTCTACAACTACAAATGTATTTTCTTTTGGAAAGATAAAGGTTAATATATATTAGTACACTAAAAGGTACTGATGGCTCATCAATAGATGATTTTTTGCATATCCGTAGTTCTAATAGACTAAACAAGCTTTACATGAGGGGTGCCATTTGTCTCGATAAAGACCCAGTTCTTATACTCTAAAATGAACAGCAGGTTGTCACATTTTCTACATTAAGAAGTCACATTAACACAACCAGGAACACCTTATGTGCATTTCATAATGCTTCTCCATGGGACCCTCTAGAAATAACGTCTTCCGCTGGTTTTGCCACTTTCTTGGTCTCCTGAGAGTACATGAATTGAATGGAAATCGATGATCATTCCAGGAACTCAGGCTGAGGCGACATTAGACAAAAGGGAAAGCAGCTCGTGAACAATTGCAGTAAGTAAAAGAACCCATGATATCAACCAAATACTCCATCACTTCTAAATACTCCATCCGCTCAAGATTATTTGATGTTTCCGACAACCAAATACTAGTGATTGCAGGTAATCTTTGGCTGTCTGAAACATCAAATGATTCAGTGCGGACCCAGAGGTAGTATAAATTGCTTCATTCTAGCCACTAAGGACTGCCTGGTTCCTTTTCCTGTCCCACATATTCTTGAGCCTTTTGCGAAAGAAGACTGAGAAGCTATAGTTTGTTGCTCATGATAAAAGAAATCCACTGCACTTTTCACACAACAGAGATCCAGCACAACCACACCACACCAAACGTACAAACGCGCCACCAGCCACGCACGATCTGCAAGCAAGGATGTTTACAGAAGCGCAGAGACATTGCTTACCCAACAGCAGCCGGGCACGCGTCCCGCTCAGCCGTCAAGGCAGGGTAGCGACCTGCGAGGCCTTGTTGTAGTTCTCCAGGATTGCCTTGGACTTTATGTACAGCGACGTCAGCTGCCCTTCCCGCTGCAAGAAGGTCTGGTTGATCACCCGGATGTCCTGCTTCAGCTCGTCCATCTTCTGCCTCTCTGTACCCAGCTCCCCGGCCAGCTCCTGCTTCTCCGCGGCGAGGCGCATGGCATCCTGCCTGGACCTGGAGAGCTCCCTCTCGAGCTCTGTGTACCTTGCCCTCAAGTCATCCAGCTGCGCCTGCTTCTCAGCGACGAGACGGTCAGCCTCCCGCTTGGACTCGGAGAGCTCCTGTTGCAGGGACGAGTTCTTGTCCCTCAGCATGTCGCACTCCTTCTCAAGGGCTGCACATCTCACGTTTGATTCCTCGAGCTGTTGCCCGTCAGAGATACAGTCCTTTTCTAACCTTTGGCAACTTGCATCAGTAGGCTCCTCTGATGATGCAGCCTGAGAGCAAGGCACAGGAAATAGCAGAGAAATAGGAATTAATTTCTCAGATCCAACGTATTTGAACTGAAAAGGAAGGGTGAATAAGTAAATATGCCTAGAAAACCATCCTCGTTGCCCTGTTAATTCCTTTCTTTTATCATGAGCAACAAACTATAGCTTCTCAGTCTTCTTTCGCAAAAGGCTCAAGAATATGTGGGACAGGAAAAGGAACCAGGCAGTCCTTAGTGGCTAGAATGAAGCAATTTATTACTACCTCTGGGTCCGCACTGAATCATTTGATGTTTCAGACAGCCCAAGATTACCTGCAATCACTAGTATTTGGTTGTCGGAAACATCAAATAATCTTGAGCGGATGGAGTATTTAGAAGTGACGGATTGTATCTTGACTTATATTGCAACTAGCTATAGATTGTAGCTTTTCTTGAAGGGAAGTTATCAAAACCAAACTTCCAACATCACCATAACCAGAAACTTGAATCCAAGGCTGTCCATTTTTCTTAAGAGTTAAGATAAATATTTCCATAATGGACCCTGCAGACTCTAGACACCAGCACTTCCTTGTTGGATGTGACCTTATTTAACTAGCTGATGCTGGCTTGGCAAGTGGTAAAAGATCAAATTCTTGCATATGTTGACTGTTACAGTGAGCCAAGTCCATGTGCATATATGAAAATGAAATTGATGATAAAGAACCAATTCGATGTTTAAGTACGCAGAGCGCAACAGCAAAGATGCACCTAGTAGTGGTCAAGCTTGTGACAGATTGAACACGAGATGAAACATAGGTTCACACATGGATAAATGGGCTGTAGCTAAATTCAACGGAAAAGTTCAGCAATGCTAGTAAGTGTGAGTAGATAGCCTCCTTTGTACATGCACTGAATATAGGGGTTACGAAATTAGTAAGATCATCGATTTCCATTCAATTCATGTACCCACATATTACATAAATAAGTTTAATCATCCAAGATTCAAACCTCTAGAATATCACAAAACTGAAAGCATAGTCCCTGGCTTCACACTTTGCAAATATATCTCTAGGTAATGATTCCCCAATCATCAGTTTTGAGCATGTTATCTTACAGAGACAATACCATTGTGCCAGTTTATTAGCATGAATAAAATGTATTATTCGGTTCCAAAAATAATATGTATTATGCATCCCAAATTAGCATGTATGCTACAAATTACCAAGATTTGGAATGCCACCACTGGATGGTGCTAATTTGCATCTTCCATGAAGGGAAACTAAATGATAATGATAAGGAAAGTTTGTCAACTAGCTTCAACTTTTTTTTTGAAAGCTATACAGCGGGGGAAGCCCCCACTGTAACTAGCTTCAACTTTGGAATCCTTGTATGTTTTTCTCTCTAGATGACAAATTGTACGAGTAAATTCGTGGGAGATATAGGTGTTAAATACCCACATCCTAACTTATAGTCCTATTCGGCTCAAATTTGGGTGTTATTGAATACAAATTTATCTAGTTCCTCTTTGGTAAATTTTTGTAATAAATTCTGTCCTGGTCACTTTCCTGGGATAAGAACCACAGAAACATATGGAGTTATATATATATGAACCACCTTAAATAGTTGTAAACAAACATATGCAGCTATGACAGAGAAAAGTCATAGGATAAAGCTGGCAGAGTAACATACTGATGGTGTATCTTGTAGCAAGGATGCCTTGCGTTTCAGACCAGGTGTCATCCCAAGCATGTCAAGATCAGTAACAAAACCTTTGTTCAGGCGTGCCCATAGATCTTCGTCAGCGACATTATCCAAATTTTCAAGCATTGGGCTGAATTCAACATCGCTTGAGTAGCGTGACCGACGTGCAACAAAGCCATCTGGTATATCCTTAGAATCTGGAGTTTTCAGTGCATCCAACTACAACAGGCAAAACAAATAGTTCCGTTAATATCTGTAACTTGCATAGTACAAGTTAGCTGAAAGGAAGAGGTTGAAATGAGATATTACAAGATTGAAATTTTTTGTTACCATGCTTCTTTTCCATCAAATTTCAAAATATACCTGGATCAAATCAGTAAACCGGTCTGCTGACATGGTGGTATTATCAATATCAAGGCCCTCTAGCTTCTTCTGTTGCTCAGTCAAATGTTGTTCTAGGGTCATCCTTAACTTCCTTTCCCCTTCAAGTTCCATTGCCAGTCGATCACGCTCAAGCTCAGACTGCATGAAAAGAATACAGATAACTATAACTAATTAAAGTAGTTCATTTTAGATGAGTTAAACAAACAGTTGTGTGCTGCACACCAAAATTAATGATATTCATGATTAAATGAAACCCACAGATTCTACTGTGCACATTAGTGTTTACGCACCTTGTGCATATCATTACGTAGTTTTAGTACAACCTGCTCCAACCCTTCAGAATGGGAACCCTGAAATTCATGAAAAATGCATCAAGCCTCAAGTAACAATATCATACCTAATCTTATGGAGCACAGTATCAAACCAACACAGCAACTACCTGCAACTTTCTACGAAGTTCTTCTATTTCCAGTTTTTGCCTCTTCAGCAGAGCTGCATCTGTTAGAATCTGCCATATAGGTATCCATGTTATTGTTAGGTTCTTTTTAAAAACCGTGCTAACAAAATAAAATTGAATAAACATATTTATTTCAACGACATGATTAATGTTTGGATTAGCAGCAGAGCATTTACATGAATACATTCTAACAATCTGTAGTAACATTTTTCATATTCAATGGAATAAGTTGGAGCAGTGGATATAATACAACTCAAAACACAAGTTCATTTACTTGGATAGAATACAAATCATGCATTTTAGTAGAAACTTTAATGCATACCTCATTTACTTGGGCACAATTGCTCACACATTTTGCTCTGCTTGCAAATTGAAGAGTTCCTCTAGTTTCCTCAATGTGAATCTGTTGGTTAAGTGGTAACTTTGTTTGGAATATGCAACAAAGAAAATACTAGTAGTACAGGAACTAAGTATTAGTATGCAACAATTGTAAGTATATAGACAAAGTGACAAACCTCTTCAGGTGCAGCAGTGCAGATGATAGATGTTTTTGCATTGCCTCCAAGTGCAGGTTGGAGAATGCGAGTCAACTTACTATCACGATAGGGAATGTGCCCTCTGCATCAAAAGAATTATCAAGTAAGTAGCATGGAATTATGGATCTACAAAGTTTCATATGATCGTATCATTCTGTACATAGAGTAAAGGCAATATGAATTATCCTTTTCTTGTATAAGGTAGTGACTTTTCTTTCATTCAGGATACCACAATGATTAATCATTCTACATAGGAGATATGGAGTAACTCTAAGAACATTGAGGCAATAATGGGGCCATTAAAGAAATGAAAACAGTAAAGCTGTTTGATTGCAGTAGAGCAGTGGACAAAGCACAGTACCAAATAGGCCAAAAAAAAAAGTTCTAGAGGTGAAAAAGAAGCGCCAACTAATAATGAACTAATTCATCTAATACTTGAGCCATTGACAGAAGGTGGACTCAGGATCAACAATTACATAGCAAAAGTGATCATAAATAGAGATATAAACAAGTATGTCTCTTTGATTGATTTGGAGTCAAATTCAGTACAGCCTAGCTAAAAGAGGTAGATTTGTGAGACACATGAGGAAGAAAATCACGCCATCCTTAAAAGAGGCATACCTCTGCTTTCCGTTCTCAGTTAACTTATTGATGACGTTCCCAAGCGTCGACAAGCTCTTGTTAATATACTTTCCCTCATTCAAACGCACCCCTTCAGCTCCTGTCTTATTGATTCTTTCTGACCCAGCTAAGTCCACCAAATTCTAAAGTAAACAACAAGGTTAATCACATTATTCTACACATTTGCTTTTGCTACATACATGGGTATTGAGTAGGCACTACACACCAAGACAGAGACGCGGATAGCATCCCCAGAGTCTATCTGGTCCTTAGCACTGCTTTCGACAACCTGACACAAATAGAAAAAATAAAGTTCTGAATTATTTCATCACTTCCATTAACACAAAATGGCTTTGAAACAGCTGCAATTACATAACTTGGGGATTCAGAATTTTATACCATTCTGAAAATGGTGTGTGACCGACTACTCCGCACGTTCATATTCGTCTCTCCAAAATGCCTGTTCGCTGAAAAGAAGAAAAAAGAAGAGTCTCACACAGTTGAGCATGTTGCAAAATTGGTGAAAATAAAGCATATGGACAGAGATGTGCCTTCTCCAAACTGAAGGAGCTCAAACACTTGCTCTGCGCTGTTCACAATCTCCTCCCGCAAACCAGCTACATAAACTCCACGCTATAGGCAACCAACAAAAGTCCAATGTTACAAAAAAAATATATATTGTCCAGAAATCTGAAGAAAACTCCAAAGGACTCCTTGCTTTTACCTCCAGGCTCTCGTGGATCGGCAGCTTCTTGCTCTCAAGCATCAACAGGTCGTTGATCTCCTCGTTGTAGATTTCCATGTAGGACACCCGGATGAGGAACTCGCGGTCGTCGGCCTGCCACAGAGACCCAAACCCAACCAATCACTCCGCTTCACTCGCTCGCAATGAAATCAATCACAGTAACCAATCTAACGAGCGTGTAATCTCGTCGCACGCCGCAGGGTCTAGCTAATCGATGAGCCAATTCACCTGGCGCGCGGCGTCGAAAACGGCGCGGACGGCGCGGGGGATGATGCCGGGGTCGGCGTCGCAGCCGTTCATGGTGAACGTCTTCCCGCTGCTGGTCTGGCCGTAGGCGAAGGCGGTGCCGTTGAACCCGTCGACGACGGCCCCGATGAGGTCCCGGACTACCGTGCCGTAGACCCGCTCGTTGGTCACCGCCCCGTCGAACACGTGGTCTGCGGGGCCAACCAGCCCAAGGAAGGCGGCATGGGAGCGAGGGGTCAGGGATAGAGAACGGGAGGGGTCGAGGGAGAGAGATGTCGCGGGAGGGGGAGGGGGGAGGGATCCGTACCGAAGGCGAAGGATGCGCCGGGGACGGGGCCGGCGGCGCGGTGGAGGAGGGTGACGCGGGTGTCGTCGATGCGCCACTCGCGGTCGCCGCCTCCGCCGGCGCCGGCGGGGGAGGAGTCGGCGGAGGCCGCGTTGGGAGGGCGGAAGCGGACGGCGACGGAGATCTTCTCCATGGATGCGGCGGCGGCGGCGGTGAGGACAACGGGCGGCGGCGGCGGCGGTGAGGACAACGGGCGGCGGATGCTCCGTTCGCTGGCTGGTTTGGGAGGAGAATTTGAAATCTCGGTGTGAGCGGGGGAGCGGGGGGTTCTACGCGAAAGAGCAAAGAGGAGCGTGTGTCGGCGTGGGTGGGCTGGGCTTGTTGGGCTCACTAGGTTAGTGGGCCGGTTACACACAGTGTGGCAAAAACATGTTCACACCTCACGGTTCATTTTCACTTCTTTGTTTGGGTTTGGATACGGTTTGCTTTTGACCGTTAGTTCTCTCACGTCGGGGGTGAGGTGAAAAGTGAAGTAAAAATTGTTTGTTTGTGGTAAACATTGTTCTACCATGATCTAACTAGGCTCAAAAGATTCGTCTCGTCGTGTACATCAAAACTATACAACTAGTTTTTTTATTTACTCATGTTCAGTACTTCATGCATGAGGAGAGAGATTTGATGTGATAGGTGAACAGTGAAGTTTGGAGAGAGAATTTTTAAAAGTTTGATGATTTGACTAGGAACTAATGAGGGCCGTTATCGAAAGGAATGCTAAAATGCATTTCTCATTTGAAGGTAGAACTAATGACATGCAAACGACTTAGGCCTTGTTTATATCCAAATTTTACCCCTAAAATTTAATATGCAAAAAAAGTATTCTCGTCACATCAAAATATCGGCACATGCATGAAGTATTAAATAGATAAAATTAAAAACAAATTGTACAATTTTATTTTACTCTGCGAGACGAACATTTTGAGCCTAATTAATTAATTTTTAGATAATTTTTTACAAATACAAACGAAATATTACAGTGACATACATACTACAATGTGTCAAACTTAGGGTGTAAATTTTACATCTAAACAAGGGCTTGGATCACCCAGTGATGCATATGCCCTAAGAGGGTACGAGAAGGACTCGACATCCCCAACAATTTAAAGGAAATCGATGCCACACAATCATAGGGAGGAAAAGACCGTCTTTTGGTGTGGCGAGCTCAAGTTTACTCCTAAACCAAACAGTGGTAATTTTTTTGACGCAAGATAATATAGTGCCGCAAAGTCCGCTAATAAACTAAACATGCGATTTTATGAAGGAAAAAACGGAACACGCACTTAGGCCTCCTTCAGTGGCCAGCTTTTACGCTAGCTCATAATTTTTTTAATCCGTGAATAGTGCGAAAAGTTAAGAGCTACCTCTGATTCAAGAGATAGTCTCGTACGCATATTTCGAGATTACGTGAGAATAACGTGTGGGGTCATTCATGTTATGAGCTAGGTGATAAGAGCTAGATCATTGGAGAAATTGTCTTTTAGAGTACTTAGAGTTAGGTGCTAGCTCTTGTCATTGGAGAAGGCCTTAGCCTACACGGTGCCACGTTGGTCCATCCTACATGGTGTCATTCCATACGTGAAAATCATAAATCATATGTTGATAGTTTATGGTGAATGAACTTTTAAAAAACAAATTATGTAAATACTTTTTCAAAAAAATACAAAGATTTTGTTGAAAATTTTTGCTTGAATAATTTCTGAAACTGTTTATAGCGCCAATATGTTCTTCAATTCTTTTAGTTCTTTTCCTCAAAAATGAAAAGGGAAATAGAAAAGGAAAAAGAGAGGAATCGGTGGTGCAGGTGCCACTACGGCGATGATCTAGCGGAGTGCCAGTTAGCAGTATTGTGAAGGTACTGAGGCCATTTGTGTCGGAGTGGTGGCAGTAGAATGCCTCGATAACCCTAATAGATTGATCTTAGGAAACAACTTGGGACAACTCCAAATAAATTAGTGCTCAACTTTGTTTGATGCAGCAACATATCATACGACGTCCCAAACCATATCATGCAACCTAAATCCTTAAGATGGTGAAAGTGATTGATTTTAACCCAAATAAGATATTTCCCTATATTTGACGCAGCTGCTTATGGTGATGTAAAATTAGATGGGAAGGGGCATGCCCCTTCGATGCTAATATCTCAGACTAAAAATATTGCAAACTTTCATAAAGAATTCTTGGCAATAGTGAAGACTAGTTTCTCCAGGATGTAAAGACTGTCAGGTGCTTCAAACTTTCACGGATCATTGGATCACAATTATTATGGTGGAGGTAAATAGAGGTGCTTTAGGTAGTAAAAAGATTAGGTGCTTCAAACTTCCACGGATCATCAGATAGCAAATATGCAACCTCTTTCTAGTACAATAGGTCTTAGGGTATGTGAACATGTGCACATCAATATGGAAGACGTAATGTCTAATATTTTAACACAGAGATTCATAAATAATTCATTATCTACATCTGGGGAACTTGATTTTGTAATGTAAGAAAATGACTATGGTCTTCTATTATGCAATACTCTTGTGATCGGCCAAACTACATGAATAGCCACAATGGATTGATCCTAGGATACGGACTATGGGATATGGGTACTACGGGGCCCACAGTTAGAGGAGACTAGTGCCGATCAGGGCCCACATCTGACAAGGATCTGGGCGGACCCCTAGGCGGCCCACAAGGGATCCCGGCTTGGAGGACAAGTTTGGTGAAGAAATGGCGGGCGACATGGCCGGATATCTCGGGATATCTTGTAAACATAGACTCGGATACGATCCCGATTTGAAATCCAGAAGGTTTAGATCTAAATCGACTTGTAAACCCTATCCCATCACCCTATATAAGGTGTTCTAGGGTAACCCCATGAGAGAGAACATTCCAATCCATCAATATAATACACACACCGACACAGGACGTAGGGTATTATACCTCCAGGTAGCACGAACCTGTCCAAATCGCATTTTCTGTGTCACCTTCAAGATACTCGCTCGACGATCCCTCGCCTATAAATCTACCTCTTGGATACCCCCAAGTGGATTGCCGGTCCTAATGTCCGACACGGACAACCCTAAAGAAATAATTGCTGAATTTTCTTTGATATATCAACATTACCTTCATCATTAGTTATTGTAGATTGCACATGATTGGTAGGTCCAAACATATCATGAAGCTAAAATTCTCGAGATGGTTAAAGTGATTGATCTTCAACCCTTTGTATGACTGTAGGATCTAGGATTACCGACTAGAGGGGGATGAATAGGCGGTTTCAAAACTTCAAGCACAACACTAGATAAATTTAATTAGAACCACAAGGAGAAATAAACTTCTAGCTAATTCGATGCCTATGTTGATCGTTTTGCAACCTATGGTGACAATATATAGCTCAAGCTCTATGAAATGAACTTGCTCAATATAAGTGAGTGTATGAAACAAACAAGTTATGAGCACAAAAGACACAAGAACTTATCTCGTGGTGTCGATGACTTGCCGGTCACCCCTAATCCACGTTGAGATGGATTCAATGTTCAACCGCTCCTCTATCAAGTCTCCACTTGATGTATGAGCCGGCTAGAACCAAAGAACCGCTCCAAATCTCGTTTCCACTAGAGTTTCCCTTCACCACTCCGGTGAGGTGAGCACAAGACCTCTCACACCGAGTTTCTAAGGCCACTTCACAATCTTCTTGAAGTGCTTAAGGAACAACGAGCTCCAAGCTTCATATCTCCTTTTGCCCGTCATCCACACAAAACCTCCAAGAGTAACAAATCAATAACCTTGCTTGAAGTCTCCCTAGTGCCACAAAGCTCAAACTCTTGATGCAAGGCACTAGGATGCTCTCAATCTCACAAAGATGCAACCACTAAGCCAAGTGAGTGAGAGAGAGGATGGGGAATGCTCAAATGTGTCAATGAAGCTTTCAAATGGGCCAAGAGAGCCTTCCCAACCCCAGGGGTGGAGTATATATACTCACCCCCTCGAAATCTAACCATTACGCTCAAAACAGGGCACTAGCGGGCAGTCCACCTCACACATGGCGGACAGTCCGCCCTTCAAATCCAACGGCTAGAACGTGTGTCAGAGTATGTCAGAGAGAGCCCTTAGGGACTGGCGGACAGTCCGCCAACCACCCACGGACAGTCCGCCAAGGCAAAATTTCCACGACCAATTTTGCCTGCGAACAGTCCGCCTCACAAAAGTGCTCTAGATCGCTCGTAAACATCTCTGTGTAAACTGTCCGCCAAAACAGCCGCCTCACAAAAATATACCTGCGGACAGTCCGCCAAACCCGGCCGAACAGTCCGCCTTCAAGTTTTAAGCCGAGCAACTTTTACACTTAGCCAAAAACACCGCACGGAAAAAGCCCGCCTCCCTGGCCGCAGACTGTCCGAGACCCCCAGACAGTCCGCCCACTGGCCAGCGGACAGTCCGCCAGGACGTAGTAAGCTCTCCACAAGTTAGTTTTTCACTTCTTGTTTTCCCCACTTTCTCAACGATGATAACGCTCATGCATGCAATGCAATTACTTGAGCAAAGTGGCACTATGGACTCATCAAGCCAAAGATATTGACCCCTCTTGATAGTACGGCTATCTAGCCTATAATCCGGTCAATGTTTCATCCACTAAACACCGCTTGACCGGTAAAACCAAAACGCCCTATCTTATACCTTTGCCTTGAGCTCCTTTGTTTCCACATCATACACATCATGGTCATTGCACATCACATGGAGCCCTTCCAATCCCAAGGACTAACCTATTCTCATATCTTAATGAAATTGTTAGTCTACTATGATTGTCATTAATTACCAAAACACAAATTAGGGGCCTAGATGCTTTCAATGACCCACCTATAGTATAGTCCGTGATTTTGAAACTTAACCTTTTGAATATCTCAGTGTCTCCTACATCTATACTAAAAGGATCCTAGAGAATTGAAAATACTTTTCACCAAAAAACCCACCCATACCCTCTCATAGAGGACCCACCTGTCGGTCTTTGGTGGGAGGGAAAAACTAGAAACGCTAGAAAAAATTGCATGTTCCAGACGCTTTTAGTTCATTCTCCGCAAAACTTTTTTCACCCACCGTCCCGCGCGTATCCACCTCCGGCCAGGTGGGCCCCTAACTCCACACATGCACACAATTATCCCGTATTGCTAATAGACAAAAGATTGAAGAGTTTTTCTCCATATAAATAAAGACTAACTAACTCGAAAAATAATGTGCCTCTAGATTTGAGAATAGCTAAAGCTCTATATACACACGTGCGTGCGCATGTGCAACAACTATTGAGTTTTGAGAATATAAAGTTCTCTATACATGAGAGAACGAATATAAAGTATTTTTAAAAGTGCTTCGCATGGCCGGTCTGTTTACCATGGCCCCACTAAAGTTACAATGTTTTAGTACCTACATGTCCACTAAAGTTACAATGTTTTAGTACCTGCATGTCACAAATAAACGTGCGTGACACATTAATTGAGACAAATGTGTAGAAGAAAGTTTAGCACGCGCGTGCCGCGCGGACATTGCAACTATATCATGTAAGAATTGTATCTTGTAAGATAGCTGCATTGAAAGGATGCAAATAATGATTGGTTTAGTGCTATGGTCCTTTGTGCACATGCAGACATGATTCAACACGTCAAAAGGGTCGTGCATCATATGCTTGATAGCCATCTTTTGTATGTTCGGATACGTGCGCATGTTTGGGAGCTCAACAAAGATGAGGGAATCATAATGCACCAGGCAGATGAGGTTGTACTTTCCCTGCATGATCAGTAGGAAGTGGACATGCATTAGACCCCTCTTTTGGATGTCCACCACATTGTCATTGACCTTATCCAACAAATGCCTCTTCAGTTCCTGAAGCTTCACCATAAAACCCCACACTATTAGGTCCACGTGGTCTTGGGTACTCGACCAAGCTCTAGCTCATGACAAATTTCTTCCGATTGGGGTTGCAAGGATGTACCATATCTCCACACTAAAGCCATGTCATCAAAGGTGAAGCATTTTTTATCACACGAAACACCTTTTATTTGGACTAAGAATTGTTCTCGCAACAACATTTGTATTTCCTGTTTCAAAAAACCAGCCATCCTCTCCTCATATATGTCTTCGTTACTAAGCATTGGTCTAGGCATTTGGAAGTGGGGCAACACTTAACGTCCTAATCCGTAAAAACAAGGCAAGAAGGAGACGAAAGCAAAGACAAAGATTCTTCAAGTCAAAACGTGGATAGTTAATCTATCAATTCTTATTTCAAAGAGCAAAATAGGATAAAGATTCTTCACATCGTTGAATTGATTGGAGCCTGCCTCGAAACAGAAGCTCCAATAGGTTCATCTCCAATGACACCGTTTTGCATCATCTCACATGTTGCAGCCCTGATCTTGGAAAGACAGGCCGGGTGAGAACTGCAATCGGAACTTCCATACTCACAATGCGTCAGGAATATCAAATATCCCACTACATCCATGGACGATTAGTTAACTACTAGTACTATGAAGCTGTCTGATTGCAGAGCTTCAAGGTACATTCGTGCTGATCAAGAAGGTACCGTAGAAAAGACCCGGCAGCCGCCCCAGCGCAATCACCCAAAGAAAGAAGCAGGTACCGTAGAACGGGGCAGGCACACGCCGGTAGACCGAAACGGTTTTCTCTAAAAAAGCCCAACCCCGCCCCCGGCCACATTTTAAAGCCCAACAGCAGAGGCGATGCCCCGCAACGCCAACGCACCGTCACGGCGCCCCGCGCCCTCCCTCGCTGACCGCGCGATGCCATACACTGGCCGGCGTCACGTGCGCGCGGCCGACAAAGGCTGACACTGTGGCCTGTGGCACAGCCAGCCACTGCCCCGTCCCCGTATCCCGCGCCGCGCCGCGCCGCGCGCCCGGTCCCCCCGACCCCGTGTCCGCCACCGCCCGCACAGACCGCAGCGGTGAGCGCCCCCTTCCCCGGCCGAGCCCGCTGTTTCGGCTCGGCGGCCTCGGCATCCGGCATCCCCTCCACTCTCCCGTCAAAAGCGCCACCTCGCGCGCCTTCCCCTTTGGCTTTCGCCCCCCTTTTCATTTCCGTTTCCCCCGCCCGCCCTCGAGGCCTCGCCCTCGGCTTCCGCCACACGCCTCCGAGCTCCTCTCTGACATTTGGAACCGTTGCCTCGGCCCTCCTGCTCCTCTGCTCCGCCTCCGTCCTCGCCCCGCCGCCCATCCCCAACATCGTCTCCATCCCAGCTTCCTCCCACGCCTCCCCATCCGCCATCGCGCCCTCCGCGGCGGCGCTCGGGAAGGGCCCGCGCACCTTCTACGACGACCCGTCCTTCTCCTACTCCGTCCACACCCGCATCACCGGCTGGGACGCCAAGCGCGCGGCATGGCTGCGCACCCGCGGCCTGGACGCTCCCGGCGCCGGCGCCACGGCGCGCCGCGTGGTGATGGTCTCCGGCTCCCAGCCGGAGCCCTGCAAGGGCGCCGGCGGCGACCACGCGCTGCTCCGCTTCCTCAAGAACAAGCTCGACTACTGCCGGCTCCACGGGATCGAACTCCTCTACAACACGGCGCTGCTGGAGCCGTCCATGGTGGCCTACTGGGCCAAGATCCCCGCCGTGCGCGCCGAGATGCTCGCCCACCCGGAGGCGGAGTGGGTGTGGTGGGTCGACGCCGACGCCGTCTTCACCGACATGGACTTCGCGCTGCCGCTGGAGAGGTACGCCGGGCACGACCTGGTGGTGTACGGGTGGGAGGCGGAGGTGTACGAGGAGCGGTCGTGGGTGGGGCTCAACGCCGGCGTGTTCCTGATAAGAAACTGCCAGTGGGCGCTGGACCTCATGGACGCGTGGGCAAGGATGGGGCCCGCGTCGCCGGAGTACGCGAGGTGGGGGAAGACGCTGCGGGCGGAGCTCAAGGGGAAGCCCGACGAGGAGTCCGACGACCAGTCGGCGCTCGTGTACCTGCTTTCGTCGAAGGAGGAGGGGGGTGGCGGCGGCCGTTCGTGACGCACTTCACGGGGTGCCAGCCGTGCGGCGGCGCGCCGAACCGGATGTACTCGCGGCGGCGGTGCGCGGAGGGGATCCGGCGCGCGCTGGCGTTCGCCGACGACCAGGTGCTCCGCGCCTACGGGTTCCGCCACGCCGCGCCGCTCAGCGACAGCGTCACGCCGCTGCCGTTCGACTACCCCGCCGCCAAGCGGTGAGCGAGCGAGCGATGATACTGGTGACGGACCCCGCCGGCGGGGGCGGTGGCGGTGGATTGCCGCTGCGCGATTAAAGAAAGTACGAGTGGGGATGGAATTGGAATGGAAGTGTGTCAGTGTGCTGTACATTTTGGGTGTACCGTGAGTGATTTGGGCCTTTTTAAGTGCAGAGATTTGGTTTTGGGCCTCTTTTAAGTGATCTGAATGAATGAAAGATATTAAAGGATATTTATGTGCTAAAAAAATTAAAGGATATTTATGTACTGCAAAATCTCTGATCATCCTTTGCAGAGAAAAAGAAATCATCATGTGACTTCTAGTATCGTTTGGAATTGGAATCGTTGATTTTGCAGGATTTCACGAGAGCGAGCCTCCTCGGCGCTACGGGACTTCGAGTGAGTGAGATCGCACGTTCCAGGCCCGGTCAAAGCCTTTTTCTTGTTTATTATTGCCGTTCAGTTCAGCACGGGCCGGACAGCCAGACAGGTTCCAGATCTCTAGACCGAGAAACGAGGGAACGAGCAGTGCCGTGCCGGGCTGCCGGCGGCGTCGGTGCCGCTCTTGAATGGCGTCCGTCCCCATCCCTCATCCCGCGTGCCTGTCGGAGAAGGGATGAAACAGAACACAGCGACACCGCAACAGTGACTCTTTCGACTGAAGACGAAGGAGAGCTGTGCCCATCCTTCCTGCCGCTGGACCCGGACCCGTCCTGTGGGATCGGGGTCGTCGGTTGGCGGTTGGCTTTGGCTTGGCGCGAGCCGTGACCGTGACGCCACGGCGGCGAGCGGAGCGGACCACGGATTCACGGCGGTGATCGAGGGCAGGGCATGCTGTGATAAATCTCGCGTGGCAGTCAACGTCGGAGGCGAGGTTGCCATTGGCTGGATGGCGACTGGAGCGGAGCACGAGCCGGCGATGACTGAGGGGTGTGGGGAATCTCGCAAGAATCGGATAATCTAAATAATTCGAACAACTATTTTCACATAGCCATTCTAGGTTTTGGAATTACGGGAGTAGAGTAGTAACCAAGTACTGTAAAAAAGAAGGGGAAAACAAAGAGAATGGGGACGGCAATGACGATTGGTCGCGGTAAAATGCAACTGCTGCTCCTACCACAGACCGCCAAACTGTGTGGAGGCAGCGTGCTGGTCCTGCCGTCTGTAGCGGACAGTGTCCCTTTGGCTTGGCTTATCAGCCGCCAGCTATTTTTCTCTCAGCAAAAC
This sequence comes from Echinochloa crus-galli, assembly GCA_900205405.1. Taxonomy (NCBI): domain Eukaryota; kingdom Viridiplantae; phylum Streptophyta; class Magnoliopsida; order Poales; family Poaceae; genus Echinochloa; species Echinochloa crus-galli. The sequence continues at coordinate 396,893 of OAMR01000279.1, forward strand.
CAGCATCAACCAGCCGAACATCACAAATGACGTTGAGAGGGTATCCTTCTAGTTTCAGTTTCACCTGGCTGTGTTTAGTTTCCAAACTTTCTCTCGCCAAACTTCACTATTCACCTATCGCATCAAATCTCTCTTATCATGCATGGAGCACTAAACGTGGGTAAATAAAAAACTAGCTATATGGTTTTGATGTACACGACGAGACGAATCTTTTGAACCTAGTTAGGTCATGATAGGACAATATTTACCACAAACAAACAAAAAATGCTATATTATGTTATAGTGTTTGATGTGATTTTTTCACCGTTTTCATCCTATTTTCAAGGAGCAAACACGGCCCCTGTTGCAAAGATTGTGCCCTGTGAGAGCTCCGTGGTCGGCGCAGAGATTCAAGGGCAAGCCTGGAATTCCTACCTCTCTAGTGGAATCCTTCTTGGGCCCGTAGAACTTACGGCCCGTGGGCTGTGTGGTCCGGACCACCCTGAAACGCTCGGAGGACGAGAAAGACACGGGTCAAACGAATTCCATCAAATATATCGCTCGTCTTTTTTTCTAACTTTTTTTTTCCACTTCGATTTCTCCACGCGCAAAACGACAGGCCAATCCGAACCACGCATCGCCCCGTATGCTTCGCGCGTGCACGCGTGTCGGCGGCGGCGTGGGCGCCGGCGGCTTCCGGCGAGGAGCTCCCATGGCCTCCCTCATCCCCTTCCTCTCCTCCTCCCACCTCCCGCCCAAGCCCCAGCCGCCGGCGACCCCTCCCACTCCCACTCCTGCGGCCACCGCCGCGGCGCGCTCGTCCCGGTTCCGCCTCCTGCTCGCGCGCGCCGCCGCGCGGCGCGACCCCGAGCCTTCGCCTTCGCTGGCGCCGGCGGAGGCGCCTCCGGAGCCCGCTGTCCCGGCGGTCGAGGAGAGGAGGTCGCTGGCGGTGAGGACGGGGGAGCTGTTTCTGGGGCTGGCGGCGCTGCTGCTGCGCGGGACCGGGGCGGCGCGCGGCGGCGGGGGCGGGGCGGCGGTGGAGGAGGTGGAGGCGAGGGACGGGGTGGTGTGGGAGCAGCGGCCCGAGGACGTGGAGGCCGAGCGGCGGCGGAGGGAGCTCACCAGCCCCGGGTTCAGCTTCTCCGCGGCCGGGCTGCTCTTCCCCTACCACCTCGGCGCCGCGCAGTGCCTCATGGACAAAGGCTACATCACTGTACGTACGCTTGCCCCGCCTCCCATCTCAATGTTCTTATCCTTCATGTAGAATTGTGGATGCCAACCTAGCTAAATGTATTGTGTGCTATGTGCCAATGTTTTGGATTAGTAGATTTATAAATCTATATGGCAGAAAAGTTAGGATAGTACAGTGAATAATGTTTGAATTAGCCTTGTTCTTCAGCTTACAAGCTTGTTAGTTTACGTGGGAGCCATCGTTCCACTCTGTTTGTATGGTTGTTACAGTTATGCATGGGAGCTCATATATCTATGAGATTCACGGCTTATGTGTGATGCATTGTTCTCTTTAGTTTGTTTTGTTGGATGTTCATTGCAGCACTTCTTCCCCCCCCACACACACACACGCGCTGAACGAATACGAAAAAGTTCAGGTCGGCGTAAGCCTACCGTAGTGTTCCTCGAAAATATCTATGAGATCACATTGTTCTCTTTATTTTGTTTTGTTGGATGTTCATTGCAGCACTTCTTATAATGGTTTCTTTCTCCGTAACATATATTAGGAGAGAACTCCGTTAGCTGGCTCATCAGCTGGTGCCATAATCTGTGCAGTGATTGCATCTGGGAACACAATGCAAGATGCTCTGCAGGTGACCAAAGATCTAGCTGACAACTGCCGGAGTAATGGGACTGCATTTCGTCTTGGGGTATGTGTTTCGTCATCCTTTCTTTCTTTCTTTCCCCAAAGGAAAGTCTAATTTTAACCACACTGAGCATTATTTCATTTTACCCAACTATGGCAGATTTGTCATGTATGTTTACCAAGTGTGATATTGTAGTTTCTAAATATTTGGATAATCAGTGCTTACTATAACCATTCATGATTGAACTCACCCCTTTAATTGGCACATCCTCGAATTTCCTCTGCAAAATAATTGAGGATCACAGACATATGGCGTTCAGTCCCTAAGCGGTTATTTGTTATATGATTGGATTTGGTTGGATTTTGCCTTGTGTGGTAACTGGTAATCCTATTCACTTGTGCAGGCTGTGCTCAGGGATGTCCTTGACAAGTTTCTACCAGATGATTTGCATGTCAGATGCAATGGAAGGATTCGTGGTACACTTCATATTGTGCTAGCGTTGACTTTACATATTGTCTATGCATTCATCTGGCATTTTGTTCTCAGTAAGTAAAGAATATTTATATTCTTCTCATGCAGTTGCTATTACTCGGCTATCCTGGAGGCCTAGGGGCTTACTAGTTGACCAATTTGACTCCAAAGAAGATGTCATTAATGCTGTCATTACATCCTCTTTTATTCCTGGGTAAGATTCAGCTACCCTGTTCATTCCTAACAGTATATGTCCTCCGTTATCTTTTTTTTTTCAAGAGTTCAATGATTGTTTTGTTCTTATTTCAGATACTTGGCTCCCAGGCCAGCAACTTTCTTCCGTAACAGGCTATGCATTGATGGGGGCCTCACGTTGTTTATGCCACCCACTTCTGCTTCCGAAACAGTACGTATGCGGTTTTTGTTTTGGACAGTTTTCTTATCATGTAGTGGTAAAGTATTTCTATTTTGACCTCTGAATTTTATGTTTATACTGATGACTGATCCATGACATATTCCTTCTAAATCTTAGAAAATATCAGAAATACATACAAAAGGGAGCACAAAACAGCACTAGTCTACTAACTTCGACATCTGGGGAACATTGTTTTGTTAAAAAAAAATAAAGTAGGTGATATGTATGATCCCTTATGTTCACTTTCTGATGCTCATTGGTAGCACCCTACCTGTTATTGTAGGTCCGAATATGTGCTTTTCCAGCCAGCCGACTGGGTTTGCAAGGGATTGGGATTAGTCCAGACTGCAATCCAGAGAACAGGGCTAGTCCAAGACAGGTTACTAAATTTTTTCCAACACGTACGTTCTTCAATTATATATATTTTTTGCTCTTATGATCTCAAACCAACTGCAGCTGTTTAACTGGGCTCTGGAACCGGCGGAAGATGAAATGCTCGACAAGTTATATGAGCTTGGGTACATGGATGCAGCTGTATGGGCCGAGCAGAATTCTACTGAGTTGGCCACGAAGGATCAACCTCTTGCTGTTGATTGAATCTGACACCCTTTTTCGCTCAAAACTGCTGGGTTCAGGGAGTTCTATACTTGTATATACTAATATACTCCGTATTATAAAGATGGCACTCTGTTTATCAACAATGGTGGCAATGTACCGAATTGGATTCCATGGATTTGTTAGAGAGAACTGGGGTAGCACATGAAGGCGCCGGGAACTGCCCATCAGTTGTCAATAACACTGAACGGCAAGTTGATATTAGGGTTTACTGACTGATAAGCATAATCAAATGTATATATTAGACAGCAAGATTTGGCCTGAGAGTTCGTTTTGTACTGGCGTACGGATGTTTGTGCATTGAGGACAGACAACCCCCGCAAAGACAACATTCATAAACTCAACTTGTTCTTATATCCGATGTTGTATTTCTCGCTGATTCACTAGTTAGTAGTTACTGTCCATTTTTTTATTTTTGAACGAGAAACTAACAGCCTTACACTCGGTTACGGGAACCACACTGTCGATACTCAGTTCACAAGTCTCATAGGACTAGCACCAGACAATATGCAACCAGCAGACAATATGCAACCAGCAAACGAAACAGTTATGTACATTGTAAATAATTTGCACCATCTCGGCCTATCGTAATTCTACATCAAACCTGAACCATACCCTCGCAGAAACGGATAACATTAACGCACTTCTACAACAGCCTTATGTAACCTTGTAACAGAAGGGCACTGGACCACCAAAAATTAGTAAAGAAAAAGAAAGTAATCTTGGAACATTGTTGCTCCAATGAATCACTTGTCTTCTGGGGGGAAAAGCCATAACGAACAAGAAAATGCTATTCCCGCTTGTCCTCCTCAGCCTCATCTTCCAAACTGAAAGCACTGCTAACACCAACATTCCTGTCCTTGTCCATCTTTACCATCCCTACTTCACCATCTCCCTTTGTCAGGGATTGAGCTTCCTCATCGTCGTCATCAGCAGCTTCACCTGAATATGCATATCTGGACAAAGGAATAACATATTGATTATGGAACGGTTCATAGACATATAGAGGAAATGCTATCTTTCTATTGATGAAAGTTGGTAATTGTTGGCATTTCATGGATGATGAATTGGCAAGTGCAAGAAGCAACCAACAAATAGCTTTGATTATATCTTGCAATGAAAAAAGGAAAAGAGTTACCTTTGCGAGCTTTGGGATGGTGCCCACAGATAACAAATCACAACAAGCAACACAAACGCAAGAACATCCCAGAAGGCAGTTATGATCCATGCACTCTGCCACCTCTCGCTAAAGGGGTCTGTCGCTTTGAAATAGACCTGCAAAATGAAGCCAAAGGTAACAAAAACAGGCAAATAAGGTTCCAGATTCATATAAAATAAATCAGCTTAAATTAGTATTGATGAATGAGGAAAATTATCTACATGTATGAAAAATGTTTTATACATATGCAAAAAAAGAGCTGATTTGATCACAGATGCTCATGAATCAGAATGACTTCAGCATATCTATCAGCCTATGAATTTATGGACACATGCACTAGATAAAAACTGATGCAATAATTGATTTCATGCCTTTGGTCTTGGTAGCAATAAGCGTATATTGATTTTGAGCAAAAAGCCGGAAGCCCACTAATGTAGATGTCAATTAAGAAGATTTTCAGCTATCAGCTACTAATGTAAATCTTGATTAAAACAATGTCCTCAGCTATGGCAGATTTCATCAAATGCGATGATGAGTAAGATGACCATTATAACCAAGGAAACATGTTAATATAGCAATCTTATTCACTATCAAATGTTAACAAAAATCTTCCATTCTCGTAAATAGTTCGATCCAGTGTGACATAAGACTAACATCATATGACAAATGTCATTGCAAATTTGTAGTATTGTGAGCAATGGAAACTTCTTCAAAGCACAGTCGTCAGTCTAGGAAAATTGGTTTTTCAGGATTGGAACCTAAGTCTGCTAAAAGTAACATTTCAAGCTGTTGAGTAGGTGTTGTGTCGAGGGATCCAACAGCGAGTCATAATAGAGGCATGTTGATGGTGTTAATTTTCCTTGAATAAGGCAGATGCATTTCTTTAAGAAATTTTTTAGAGTGGTCAAACGGACATTTGGGATTCGGTGAAAAGGCACCGAGATATACATAAGAAAACAGTTCATGTCCATTGGTCAAAGTCCCATTTTGTATTATGAGGGCACCTCAAAACCTTATGAAGATATGAAAAACTTGGATCTTCATTAATCATATGGAAACAAAAATGTTAACTGTGGATTGTATTTAGAGAAATTGCAGCAAGATAATCTTAAGGAGTTAGAACTACACATTTTCCTTATACAGACAAAAATGTTTACATGGATGTATTTAGAGAAATTTACATACCTCATAACCAATCCAGGCAACCGAAGCTATGACAGAAATAGCCAATGCATTTGTGAACTTTCTGTATATATCCAATTTCACAGAACTCCTCCTTGCCTGATGAACAAGATAAGTAGCAAGTTTAGGAAGTAACAAAAGTACACAACTTTTTATCCCCGGATTCAAAAGGCTTGCTAATAATTTCAAACTACCAGTCCACTTTCAGAATACATGAACCAATGTACTTTTATGCTTAATACCAGTATTAGGGATTCCAGCATAGTAAAGTAGCCACATTTCCTGAAATAACAACTACCACGCCGCCTAGTACAAATATTGGAGAAACCCCAGCTCGTATGTATTTGCATAAACAAAAGATAGAAGGCTTGTACAAGAAAAAATACATTAAATTTAGCTTACCTGTAGCTTCTCTAGAGTGCGAGAAAGAGAAGTGAAAATCCAAAGTATGAGAAAAGCATCCAAAAATGCATCAGGAAGGACCAGAAAAAGCCTTGCTTTGCCTGATATATCATTGATTGTTCCAACATTTTCTGCAATGTCCAGCATCTCAGATGCCAGAAAATATGTAAGCCCAAGGAGCAAGACCTTAGAAGTGAGACCTCCCAAAGTTGGGCGAACAACACCATATCCCATAGAGATAGAAAGGATCAGTAGACGTGAAACTGTTTTTCTGATGGCTCCAACAGTAACCACCCAAGTTGTGATTCCAACTGGCCGCACACCATTGCTGTTGAAGTTTAAGTATTCAAAGTACCATAGTGTCATCTCAAACAGGCCAAGTGCGATGACTAATGTGATCCAATTCTGGATTGGCAATATATCCCTCCAAAACCTTATGTACTGGCTGAACCAAACAATCATTACAAGCAGATAAGCCAGCGACATGAGAACATAAAATTTCATCAGAGGCGCCATTCGTCCCGGTAGGTACCCATCAGGATTCTTCCAGATAGTCTTCCCACTCATAGTAAGGCCTCTCAGTTTTGGATCACAGGAAATGAAGAATAAGTTGTACATGCCAGTCTTTGTTATGCGCACTTCCTCATCATCTAACTTCACTGAAAGGTGATTCGCACTGAAATGTGTGTCTAGCACAAACGGCCAATCTGGATCATCGGAGGATGGTCTCCTGATTACTTCGCCTTGCTTGCAGCCCTCTAGTTTAGCAAGGTCTGGGGTACAACATATGGACCTCTGCCCACCATAGGCAGATCCCCCGATGTTATCCCTGTCCGCAGCTTCAAATAGAATAGCTTGTACCAAGCCAGTACTGTGTGCCATTTTTGCGTGCGATTCTGCAGCCTCTGGGGTTCTCCAGAACGTAACATTCGCAAACCTGATACAGTAAGCGAGGATATGTAATTAATATCAAGGAATCCTAATGTCAAATCCAGCAGTCAGCACCACACCACACAGTTGAAGTCTTTGAAAGTAGCCGGTTAGCAAAGTCAATTGCACAATCTTAAGCCTATTTGTATTTAATGAAGGGATAATTGTACACAAATGGATTGACATTCTCCAGTTCGGTGGCTAACATGATTAAAAATTGATGAAAAAAAAAGCTGGTGCAACCCAAAGAACTAAAGAATCTCGCTCTCAGAAGAATGTGGGGATGGTAGTGGCATTGTAAAAATTCAATGGCTAAGCAGATCCAAACAAGCTGAACCACCACCCGCATCCATCTGCTCAGTACAAAGCCCGAATTCCCAACAGCGCGAGCAAGCCACTTGCCTATTTCATAACGAATCACTCAGTGAAACGATGATCATGTTCGGAGAAAAAACCTTCCACTAAATTGCCACCAGGCAAGCAAAGCAGCGCCAGCGCCAGCTCCAGCAACGGATTCCCATTTCCAGTGGTGGGCTCTAGCTCTACTGAGATTCGAATCGAACAGCACATTTCCTGAGCCCTAGCTTCGCGCGAGCTTCTATACAAACTACGCCCACACAGTGCGTTCTGCAATCATCAGATGAGGAGAAGCCAGGAGGGAGGGGGAAGGGGTGGACGCGGGCGGTCGGGCGTGGGCGTGCCTCAGCACTTATTCAGCACTCACTTGATGAAGGACGAGGCGGGGGCGGCCGGGTCGGCCGGGTCGGCGACGATGCCCTCGCTGCCGCCGGAGAGGAGGAAGGCGTTGCCCACCTCGCGGAAGGGCTCCCGGTCGTAGGTGTGGATCGACGCCTCGGCGCCGCCGGCGAGGGCCGCGACCGCCGCCACGAGCACCGCGAGGCGGCGGAGATCCATGGGGACGGAGGGGAGGCGAGGCGGGGGTGCGCGGGAGATCTCGCTTGCGCAGTGCGGCCTGCGGTGCGGGGTGCCGTGGTGGGGCGGTGGGTGGGGGTAGATCAGTCACCCGCTTGTCACCGGAAGCGAAGCGGAGGCGAAGGGAAGGGCGCCCCCGGTGGGGCCCGCCGGTCAGTGGCAGCAGCCCGGATGATGATGGAGGACGGGACACCGGACACGGGAGTGGCAGCGGAACGGAGGCGATGAAGAATGTTGGTATCAAGTCACTGCGTGTGGGCCAGGCCGAGCCGTTGGGACGCCCTCAGAAAAGGATGGCTAGTTTTTTTTTGGGTATATAAAACGTCAATGAAAAGTGGCAAAATGATCAACCGTCGACAAGCACATTTTCGAGGAATGAAGAATTAAATAAATAAATTGGCACAACGAAATCAACAAGATCTTCACAATGTTGCTTTAATGTCGTCTATATATAAAATCGAGGATTAAAGTTACTCGATGGCAAATCGACGGTCCAGTATAGCAAATAACCAGAAACTAGCCATAACTCTCCTCTGGCAAAGCCCACTTCAACACCGACCTCATCTTTGTCATACAGATAGATCAAGCCAACAAAAAAACTCAGTATCAAACTATCAACACAGCATGCTCTCTGCTTTTATACTTTTAACCGGTGCGCTTTACTCCTGGCAGCAAATTATTCAACAAGTTTCATGCCATGATGTAGTGGCAGCTTCAATCTAGCCTCGCATTTCCACGGCCTGGGAAGATCATGCGCGGAAAGCTGTCCAAGAAGATTCTGAACACAGAAATGTGGGGGAGTCAGTAAGGAACATGTGGGTAATTGTATTCGCCGAGAATGTCCAAAGGTGGTTGCAACCTGTTCGCACTCATTAGTCGTCGAGGTAGTAATAGGACCCCGCCGACTTCTGCTCCCTGGGGCGGGGCGAGCGTGGGCGTGCCTCAGCACTTATTCAGCACTCACTTGATGAAGGACGAGGCGGGGGCGGCCGGGTCGGCCGGGTCGGCGACGATGCCCTCGCTGCCGCCGGAGAGGAGGAAGGCGTTGCCCACCTCGCGGAAGGGCTCCCGGTCGTAGGTGTGGATCGACGCCTCCGCGCCGCGGCCCCACCAGCCGCCGGCGAGGGCCGCGACCGCCGCCACGAGCACCGCGAGGCGGCGGAGATCCATGGGGAATCGGGGAGGCGAAGCGGGGGCGCGCGGGAGATCTCGCTCGCGCAGTGCGGCCTGCGGAGTGCCGTGGTGGGGCGGTGGGTGCGGGTAGATCGGTCACCCGAGTGTCACCGGAAGCGCAGAGAAGCGAGGGAAGGGAAGGGCGCCGGTGGGGCCCGCTGGTCAGTGGAAGCGGCTCGGCCTGATGAAGGACGGGACACCGAACACGGGAGTGACAGCGTAACGGAGGAAACGAAGAATGTTGGTATCTAGTCACTGCTTGTGGGCCAGGCCGACTAGGGCCTTGTTTAGTTTCCAAATTTGGGACTTTGATGTCTCTTCGTAATCATTACGCCACTGTAGCATTTCGTTTGTATGTGCGAAAAATTATCCAAAAATTGTTTAATTAGGCTCAAAATGTTCGTCTCGCAGAGTACAACAAAACCGTAAAATTAGTTTTTAATTTTATCTAAATTTAGTACTCCATGCATGTTATGATATTTTAATGTGATGGAGAATCTTCTTTTTACATAGTGAATTTGAGAGTACTTTCTGGATTAAAAAAAGGCCTAGATGTGTCGCCCCCAAAAAGGATGGCCAATGTTTTTGGGTATATTAAAATGTCTATGAAAAGTGTCCACATGAGCAAACTGGTCGACAATCAATCTGATGGACTCATCAGGCACAGATTCTCAAGGAATGAAGAAATAAATAAGCACAAGGAAGTTCATAAAGATCTTCACATTGTTGCTCGAAAACTTTAATGTCATCTATAAAATCGAGGATTAAAGTTACTCGATGGCAAATCGACAGTACAGTATAGCAAATAAACAGAAACTAGGCGCAATCCCCCCCTGGCAAAGCCCAGCTTTAACACCGATCTCATCTTCCTTTGTCATACAGATAGATCAAGCCAACAAAAAAACTCGGGTATCAAACTATCAACACAGCATGCTCTCTGCTTTATACGTTTAACTGGTGCACTTTACTCCTGGCAACCAATTATTCAACAAGTCTCATGCCATGATGGTAGTGGCAGCTTCAAACTAGCCTCGCATTTCCACAGCCTGGGAAGAGATCATGCGCGGAAAGCTCTCCAAGAAGATTCTGAACACGGAAATGTGGGAAAGTCAGTGAAGGAACGTGTGGGTAATTGCACACGCCGAGAATGTACAGAACTGATTGCAACCTGTTCACGCTCATTAGTCGTCGAGGTAGTAATAGGATCCCGCCAACTTCTGCTCCCTGTCCTTCGTAGAATCCAGCTTGTTTATGCGTGGTCTATAGTTCGTGGGGTCTCTTCTGAAGGTAATGTCAAGATGCTACCAAAAGAAAGGTAAAAGGTGTGAAATAAGTCAACAACGATGAAACTAATGAATGGAAAAATTATCACGGCAACAGAATTTTTGGGCTGCTTGGTTTACTCCTATGTTTGGCACATAGTAAATTTTGGTTACTAAACTGATAGCCTGGAATTTTGCCAACTTTGGTCAAAAGATCAGTTCAAACAGGACGGCTGCAAAGTGAAAAAACAAAATTTGGCACATCCAAATGGCGGCCAAAGTTGGTCAAGATAGACAAATTTTAGCATGGCAAGCTCGGACACATTTGGGATCCAACTAAAGGCTGTGTTTAGTTCCCGAAAAGGAAATGTGAAGTTTGGTGAAAATGTCACATCAGACACTGTAGCGCACTGTATCACTTTTTGTTTTGTGGTAATCGTTGTCCTACCATGACCTAACTAGGCTCAAAAGACTCGTCTCGTTGTGTACATCAAAACCATGTACTTAGTTTTTTTTATTTACCCACGTTTAGTGTTCCATGCATGAGAGAGATTTGATGTGATAGGTGAATAGTGAAGTTTGGAGAGTGAATTTTTGGCTTTTGAAGGGAACTAAACAGGGCCAAAAACTAATGTTAGCCATGAAGGTGGTAGTAGGGTCCTTAAGATAGGTCTGTTTAAACGAAGCCTATAGTTGGCTGGGTCTCTTTTGAAAGTGACACCAAGATGCTACCATGATGAGAAAAGAAAGAAAATTAGTGCAGGTAATTATAGGTCAAGACAGTAAGAAACCTAACTCAATACCAATGAAAATTAATCTTCGAGGATCGCATATAACTGAACCAGGAAAGGAAGTTGAGCAAGTAGCCATATGTTTCAATAAAAAAATATACTCCCTCCGTCCCGTGAAGAATGCAATCCTCACTTTTCAAGAAGTCAAATCATTTCAACTTTGACCAACTTTATATAAAATAGTACTAATATTTATGTCTTCAAATCGATTTAATATAAAAATATAATCTGTGATTAATCTAATGATACTTATTTTGCATCATAAATGTTAGTAACTTTTTGTATAAATTCAGTCAAACTTGAAATGGTTTGACTTCTCAAAAAGTGAGGATTGCATTCTTTACGGGACGGAGGGAGTATTTAGTTATTCTTTACTTACCGACAGGAACTTGTTCATCCCAGACACCAAAGACTGTGGTGCATTGGCGGTACAGTCAATAGAAGGTCGCCCCTCATAAACAATGACCTTGTCAGCTAAGTACGTTGCCATGATGAAATCGTGCTCAACAATAAATGCAGTTTTCTTCGCGTGAAGAATGAATCTTTTGATAACCTTTGAGGCAACAATACGCTGCTCTGAATCAAGATACGCACTCGGCTCATCAATCAAATAGATATCTGCAGGCTGATCAGATAACACAATATTAGTATCAAGAAACCAAAAGTCATACCAAATAGCATACAATAATAGTATTAAATGCTTAGCCCCATTAAAATATTAGAGACATGGCAGCGTGCACCATCAGTAGTAGGAAAAGATCATATTCACAATGCAGCAAAAGTGAAAAGCAGCACAAATGACAAAAGCATCCCTGGTTGTTATATATGAACTACACTGTCCCCAAACTAAGCTTGCAACGCTTGCAGCAGCGCAACTCAAAAGCCTAAAAACCCTTGAGCGTCCTCCTTCCACCGATCACATTCCACATCCCCATATCCACCCACATGGACAAGGAACAATATGCATGCTCATGTCTTATTTGTTTTTTTTAACACGATACCCATATAGCTACACTTCAATTTTACAGGCTGCAATAGACTTCGATTATGAAATCACTATATATATATTTGTTTCCATCTTCATGATTACAGTTTCTCCATTTGTATCAATTGCACATCCGTTTTCTCCTCAATTGGTGCCACTCCGACTCTATCTCGAATATCTTCATTCTGTATCCTATCCCTTCTTGTGTGACCACAAAACCAACGCAACATACGCATCTCTGCTACACTCAGTTGTTGTATATGTCGCCTTTTAGTAGGCCAACATTCAGCACCGTATAGCCAAGTAAAATGTGCACAGGTATATAACCATAAAAGGTTAAAAGCAGACTATCAAATGAAGTGGACCAGTGAAAACATTATATAATTGGTCTTTGTAGAAATCCCAACGTGAATAAAAATTACTGTCCAGCAAAATCCAAAACACTCCCACTTGATCAATAAGCATATGCCTTTCAGGAAATTGTCAGTCAAACAACTTGAGCTTTGATGATCAATTATACATAAAGAAATACATAGATTGAAATCAAAATACTAAAGCTACTAGAACCATCACCAGAAAACAGTTTCATAATACATCCATTTTATCTAAATTTCGTATTTTCGTAGATTACTAGCAAACGATTAACTCGCAGGGAGCATTGCTGTCCTAAACAACTTATATTTCCAATCAGCGGGAGTATTAGCAGAACATAGATGCAATGGACCAGAAAGGTCCAAATAAATAAAAAGCAGGAACAGACATGCATTTATATAGTTGAAATGTGAACATAGTATATCCTACAACATTTACTATCCCCTGGAATATTCCATGAACAACCGAGGGAGAAAAAAAGAACTCGTTGTATTAAAAGAAACAACAGCATTACCTTTCCAAGGCAGAGGCATATAGCAACTCTTTGGAGCTCTCCACCTGATAAATTAATAACCTCCTGGTCCATGAGTTGCTCAATTTGGAGTGGCTTCATGACATCAGACACAAACTGAGGGTGCATATATGAATCGCGTATTTTCTGATGAAGCAAATGCCTCACGGTATGCTGGAATTTCGGACTAATCTTTTGGGGCTTGTACGACACATTGAATTCAGGAATTTCAATATCAGTTCCTTCCACCATGTCAGGCTTCAACAACCCAGCCTGTCCATACAAAGCAAGCAAAGAGAATAAGACAACAAATGATGGCGCTATGCCTTTCCTTTCTATTTTCAGAGAAATGAAGGACAACCAAATTCCACCAATTATCAGAAGAAATATAAAAGCACAATTAACATCAAAGGATGATGATCCTTACAATCGCATTATCAAACTGAGCAAGAGTTTTGCCCTCTGGTATAGCAAACAAAATTGAACTAAACCCATAGACCAGCAATATTTACCAAAACGGCAATTTTACAGTAGGACCGAAACTAACAAATTCAAATTAGCAAAAGGAACAACAAAGTCCATAACCGCATATCACCACTAATCACTACATACTAAACGGTGCAAAGTTGATGACAAAGGCCTGAAAAACAACAGCCAACAAAACTAGTTTTCTGGACAGTATCACGAGATGACTTTTTTTAATATATTGTAGATGAGGTTGCACAAGATGTTCCCAGTCCTTCATATCCAAACCAGAAATGGATCATTAAATGGGTGGGGGGTTGGCATGACATCAAGCTCCTAGTACCATAATAGTGGGCAGAGCAAGAACCAGAAGTTTTCCTCTCTTTATCCTTTTGGGCATCCACGGTATTTACAAAACACTCACAATGACTCTGAAGGAAAAACAAATGCCAGAGAGGTAGGCCAAGAGGGGTGTGGCATTACCAGCATTCTGATGAATGTAGTTTTCCCCGTGCCATTTTCACCAAGCATCACAACAATCTGGGAATCAGTAAATTCACCCTCAACAACAGATAGCTTGAAATTTCCCTGTGTTTTGCTCATGGTAGGGTACTTGTACCGTTGATATGTCTCAATCTCCTCAGCACTTTCTTGAGTCTCTGCAATCTAAAGTGCAAACCTAATGTAAGGACAAAGCTACATCGCAGAATAAGGATCTCATGTAGCATGTGCAGAGGTACCTTAAATGTAAGAGATTCATCTCGGAACCGAAGATTTTCTGTTGGAACAAATCCAGCCAAGAAAATATTGATGCCTTCTCGAACCGAGAATGGCAAGGTAACCACACCATAAGCACCTGGCTTCCCATATAAGCAGCAAATGAAGTCGGACAAGTAATCCAATACACTCAAGTCGTGTTCAACAACGATGACATAGCTGAAACAGGAGATAGTTGTTGATAACCAATTCCTAGCAAAACTTATTCAACAGATAATCATGATAGCAAATATGTGTTACCTGTTGGGCCTAAGCAAGGACCTAATGACTTGTGCAGCTTTAAGCCTCTGCTTAACATCAAGGTAACTTGATGGCTCATCAAACATGTAAATTTCCGCATTTTGTACAGCAACAACAGCTATTGCAAATCTTTGGAGCTCACCACCAGACAGATCTCCTACGTTTCGATCAATAACTTGGTTTAATTCAAGGTCAACACACAGCTCAGCTTTCATATCTCTCTCATCCTTCTGTTCAAGTACTTGCCCTACATTTCCTTGAACAGCTTTTGGAATGTGGTCAACATACTGAGGTTTTATGATTGCCTATGGAAACAAGAGAGAATCCAAGGTTCAGAAAAAAAAATCAACAGTCAAGAAAAGTTAAAACAGCAGTATGTCATGTTATTAGTTATTTGCCTGGCGCTATTCACTACAGTATAGTGACAACTAAGAACAAAAATGTATGACTACCAAAGTTACGTGGACAAGTACAAAGTGGAAAGAAAACCACGGTTGTGTTCTTAGTTCTGCAATCATTCATTGCTTCACAACTTTAGATGTAGTACAGACATTATTAAGAAAGTGTGAAATTCAATATGATCCTACAGGACAGAAAACGAGGCAAATACTACAGGATAGAAAAATGTATGTCAGTTAGCATATCCTAGTAGCCATAGCCAGAGCATAGGGATAGTAAACATGAAGTCATGTTCGAACTATTAGAGGCTACATATTGACATACTCTGCATGAAGTGGAAACAGAGGAAGTCAAATGTCAAAATAGCACCTTCAGGTTATCTTCCAATATGCGTGTGAAGTAGTTCTGAAGTTCAGACCCACGGAAGTATGTAAGGATTTCCTGCCAATCAGGTGGGTTCTGCACGCACAGGTAAAATGTCATCTTTTATAAGAGGAAAGAGAATTTCTCACAGAAAAAAACTAATATGGGATCAGCACATATGAAAAAAAAGATATCCGGTGGTCCATATAAGAGGAAAGAGACTCTCGCAGAAAATAATTAATATGGGACCAGCAAACATGAAATAAAAAATCAGGTGCGAGTAGGTATTGAAATATACTTTGAAGCGTCCCAAGTTAGGTTTCAGCTTGCCAGCCAAAACTTTAAGCGCTGTTGACTTTCCAATTCCATTTGTTCCAACAAGGCCAAGAACCTGACCAGGCCTTGGGACAGGCAACCTGAAGGTGGCCAAATCATTAACAATCCGAAAGGGGCAAGTTTCAAGACAGATCGGACAACATACAAACAATGAAAAATGCAAAATTTTACATAAACACACCGAGCGCTGTATCAAAGTATTGCTGATTGTACCTGTGCAACTTGAAGGTATTGGGCCCATATCGGTGAGTGGTATCCTTTTCCAAATCTTTTGGAAGGTTGATGATGTCGATGGCATCAAATGGACATTTCTGCAACAGAGATTACAGCTGGAGTGAGAAGCACGACCTCCATCTCATAAACACATCATAAACAGTTAGCTGGACACATTAGCAGCCCACCTTAACACAAATACCACAACCGATGCACAGCTCCTCAGAAATGAAAGCAACCTTCGACGCCGAAGTCACCTCAATGCAAAGCTTCCCTGTGCACCAAAACAGTATATGGTCATAACGATGAGCCATGTCAAACCAAAAATTAGCGGAACTACCTGAAGTACAGAACAATAACAGAGGGAATATAACTATAGATTATATACTTTTCCTCAGATTGGATGGTATTGTATTTGGACACTGGATATTCACATATCCTTTGGATATGAACACATACGTATCTAGCATCATGTACGACAATTCTATTTAATTCAGCAAACAAGAGTTCCTAACCAAATTTCTACAGATGAAAAATCGCGTCTCAACATGCAAGCGGCTAAGATTCCCCGGATCTTGCAAGCAACAACGAATCAACCAGCGCCCGTTCTAGCACGGATTTCCCGACGGGAAAGGCGGGACTTCGGGATCTAGACCTAGACTCCAAATCGCCGAAGATGCGGCGGGGGAGGGGAGAGGGGATTTTACCGGTCTTGACGACGGGGCAGCTCTTCTTGCACTCCTGGCGGCACTTCTTGGGCTTGCACTTGTCCTCGCTGACGATGGCGATACGGGTCAGCCGATCCGCCATCTCGTCTTCCGCCGCCCGCCGCCGCCGAGAAGGAGGGCTCCGAGGAGAAAGGGGTGATGGAGCCGAAAGCGTAGAGCGGCGGCGGTGGGAGAAAGAGAGGGGGTATCCCTTTGGAAGTGTGGCGGACACGTGCGCGCGGCGGAGGGCAGGCCAAACCCTAGGCTCGCCTCACGTCCTGGTTCTTATGCCCAGCCTTCCTGGTGCGACTGGACCCAGTTTCGTGTACTCCAACCGCCACTCTTCTCGTTTTTTTAATAATGGATATAAATCCGGCCTTGACCAAAGAGGCTACAGCCAAAATTCAAAAGTCAGCAGCACATTCGTGTGCTTACAATCAACGAAATAAAGAAAACACACACCACAAGTTTGAGGAATTAGCCAGCGATCCTATTGCTAAACCTCCAGCCGTGGTGGGCGAAGATGCGCATCGTCAGGACCTCCAGTGCATGACATGCGCCATTTATCCACTCTTCTCGTATTTCCCTTTCTTTTTTCCCCTTTTTTCTTTTTTTTTGGCTCTCGGTACTGATCACAATTCTTTCTTCTATGACTCGGCAGGAAAGTCTAGTTTACCTATTTTTTTTATATAATGAAGTCTAGTTTACCGATACTTGCTACTCACCGAGCATTATTATCATTGTTCAAAGGGCATTTTATTCTGAAATTTCTAGAGAATTTGGCACTAATGCTTAATTTAATTATCTGTAATCTTGTTTTCCACTTTTCCCTTATATCTTACTCCCCCGCCTCTTTTTATTGAGCATATTAAGACTCAAAAATTTTACTAACTTAGCATGGCACTCATCGCTCCGACTCCTAGTACTATCTCACAATGCTTTTCTAGTTTTACCATTTCATTTATAGAGGTATATTCTAACTGCGCGTTCCAATAATAAATGTGTTGCTTTCCTGTCATATACCTTTCTGTCCAATTCATCTTCTCCTTGTCACTCCAAGCACAAACATCTTATTTTGCTCATCTCCTCAAAAAAATTATATATTTTGGTCACCAATCGAGTACCGATGAAGTGCTAGGATATATGAGCTTTAGCAAGTTCAAATTGATACCATTCATAAAGACGCTGCCATCATATATACTAAACGACATTATTCATGACTTTAAGATGAAATTTGAAAGTAGAAACACTAAGGTGATTTTATGACAACGTTATTTTGCATGAAAATATATTTATTTTGTTTAGAGAGAACGGCTCTTATAGCGCTATACTCGCAAAAACTAATAAATTGCATGCACGGGTGCTAGTCATAGAAAAAATCAATGGAAGATATAAATATATGATTCTAGTGGATGGTGGCATGGCGTCTGTTATAGTGGCTTCGTATATGACGTGGATAGGTTGCGTGTTTAGAGAAATAAATTAGTGACTCTTAATGGGGTGTATCTAGATAGGTCATATAGATAACCTTTTACTCGTCCAACTTTATATTCTCTATGCTATGTTCAATAGGCTTCGGTTAACAAGTCCAAGAAGATCCATTGAGGGCACATGTCCCATTCCCTCATATCTATATGGGAAAAGTCTATTCTTTACCCTTCAAATATCACACGGGTCTGATTTTCAACTTTTAACTACAAAACCAGATATTGAAGGCCGTCCAACTATCAAAATCGGTCAAATTTGGACCCCTGGATGGTTTTAAAGATGGTTTTTTCTATTTTCTGGATTTTAGGTTTTTTGTTTAATCTAAAAATTCCATAGCTAATTAATTTAAAATAATAACAAATGTAAAATCGATACCAAGTATTTTTTTCAAAATGTAGATCATCTATTGGTGCTTTAATTGCAGTTATTTAGGTCTTATTTATTTATTTTCCTTATGTTTTATTGTTTCTAGTCACACCTACTAAATAACAAGTAACATTAATAAATAAGATCCAGATAACTCAAGGTAGAGAACCAACATATGGTCTACATTTTTAGAAAACTTTACTAGATTCGTATATTTTTGATTTAATATGAATAGTTCTGAATTCTCTAGATTAAACAAAAAAATGGAAATTCAGAAAATGGTAAACCACCTTTGAAAGCACCCAAGGGTCTAAATTTGTCCGATGTTGATAGTTGAATTGTCTTTGCTATCCGGATTTATAAAATAGAGTTGAAAATTAGACTTTTGTTATATTTGGAGGGTGGAAAGAGGACTTTCCCTATCTATCTTTATAACCTATATATATATGCACTCCATTAAAAATTATTAACTTTATTTCTCTGAACATGCAAGCTATCTACGTCACACCACGTCATCATCCACTACCATCTATTTATATATCTTTCACCGATTTTTTGTGATTAATAGCATCCAAGCATGAAATTTATTAGTTTTTGGAGTATAATGCTATAAAATTCCCATATTAGAAATACATGGATGATCAATTATTTAAGAGTCGTCATCTCTCAACAAAATGAACATATTTCCATGTATAATATCGTTTACAAAAGAATGTTGCCATGCAATCACCTTAACGTTTCTACTTTCAAATTTCACCTTCAAATCATGTATAATATCGTTGTAAAAAGAATATTGCCATATAATCACCTTAGTATTTTTATTTTCAAATTTCACCTTAAAATTTTATTTAAAAAATTCTCGCAGCATCGTGCAGGGTATCACCTAGTTGTTTTGAGTTTCCAAGGTTGATTAACTACTAGCAAGTTCCACTCATAAATAATTAGCAGCCCATTATGCTTACAGATAAACTTTTGAGCTAAACATGATAACTTTTTGGCGTATCTTATTAGCATGGACAACCACGCATCCATATATGGAACCATGGTAAATTCATTTATGGAATATGCAGATATCTTATATTGGAGTCATTTGAGAAATTAAATAGACTCACTTATTCGATGTAGACGAGAAGAGAGTGGCTATGGATATGAACCCCTCTTGCTTAGCCCCTACACCACATGTGAGAATTGAGAAATGGCTGCTCACAATCATATACGATGATTTATGTTCCTCTTTCTTCCCTCAAGATTGCCCTAATGTGTTATATTATATTAGCCATTTTTTTGTAAGTGATGGCATATTACTTGTCTTCGTCATATTCAACCGAAAAATTTGGATAAGCAATCTCAAAAAAATTGGGAACATCAAACACTTTTGATCATAGTGATATACTATATTACTATGTGTTGTTTTTCTAATTTATACTACTTCTGCAAATTTATAGCGACCACTGGCAGTTGCGGAGCAGGAGCACGCTGGCGTTGACGGCCAGCCACGACCTCCTCACGATCTTCTCCGGGCAGCCGTAGGCCACGAGGTGGCGGCCGGCGTACCGGGCGGCGGCGAGT
>OAMR01000279.1:455741-487447 GCA_900205405.1 Echinochloa crus-galli
GCGTGGTCCAGTGCCCCCGCTAGGACCTGTGTCTCCGGGCGGGTCTGCCCCTGCGCCCGGACCCCCTCCGGCGCCCCAGCACCGCCGTTGCTGGTCTACTCTCGCCGACCTCGAGCGCCAGCGCCGCCTCCTACGCCGCTAGTACCCTCCCCTGTGCCTGCACCGCTGGAGCTCCCCAGACCTGTGACCCGCACACAGTCTGGCGCCATCCCGCGCGTACAGTACAAGGGGCTGGCCGCCATCGTGCCGTCGCCGGTTCCGTCGAACTACCGCATCGGGCTTGCCGACCCGAACTGGCGCGCGGCCATGGCTTACGAGTTCCAGGCCCTGATCGACAACGGCACCTGGCGTCTTGTCCCGTGACCGCCTGGTGCCAACATCGTCTCCGGGAAGTGGATCTTCAAGCATAAGTACCACTCCGACGGTACTCTTGCTCGGCAAGGCGCGCTGGGTCGTCCGCGGCTTCTCTCAGCAGCACGGCATCGACTACGACGAGACGTTCAGCCCGGTGGTCAAACCGGCGACCATCCGGGCTGTTCTCAGCATCGCCATCTCCCGCGCCTGGCCTATTCACCAGCTCGACGTGAAGAACGCCTTTCTTCACGGCCACCTCGACGAGACAGTCTACTGCCAGCAGCCGCCTGGCTTCGTCGACCCCGCTGCTCCTGACTACGTCTGCCACCTGCAGAAGTCCTTGTACGGACTCAAGCAGGCGCCGCGAGCGTGGTACCAGCGGTTCGCCACCTTCATTCGACAGCTCGGCTTCGTCGCCTCGGCCTCCGACACCTCTCTCTTTGTGCTCAAAGAGGGCGCGAGCACTGCCTACCTGCTCCTCTACGTCGACGACATCATCCTCACCGCCTCGTCTTCGACACTGCTTCAGCAGATCATGGCCAAACTCGCCTCTGAGTTCGCCATGACTGACCTCGGCGATCTGCATCACTTCCTCGGCATCTCCGTCACGCGCTCGTCTGACGGACTGTTCCTGTCCCAGCGACAGTACGCCGTGGACCTTCTCCAGCGCGCGGGCATGGCTGAGTGTCACTCCACGGCGACCCCTGTGGACACTCAGGCCAAGCTCTCGGCTTCAGATGGCGCCGCGCTGTCTCCCTCCAACAGCTCCGACTACAGGAGTCTGGTGGGTGCTCTTCAGTACCTCACCCTGACTCGCCCCGACCTGGCGTATGCCGTCCAGCAGGTGTGCCTCTTCATGCATGACCCCCGCGAGCCTCATCTCGCTTTGGTCAAGCGCATTCTGCGCTACGTGAAGGGCACGCTCTCCTCCGGTCTCCACATCGGCACCGGATCCGTTGACAGCCTGACCGCCTACTCCTACGCCGACTGGGCAGGCTGTCCGGACTTCCGACGCTCGACCTCGGGCTTCTGCGTCTACCTCGGTGACAACCTGATTTCGTGGTCTTCGAAGCGACAGACCACGGTGTCTCGGTCCAGCGCCGAGGCCGAGTACCGCGCGGTCGCTCACGTCGTCGCCGAGTGCTGTTGGCTCCGCCAACTGCTTCAGGAGCTTCACGTCCCACTCGCTTCTGCCACCGTTGTCTACTGTGACAACGTCAGTGCCGTCTACATGACGGCCAACCCTGTTCACCACCAGCGCACGAAGCACATCGAGATCGACATTCACTTCGTCCGTGAGAAGGTGGCTTGGACAGGTCCGGGTTCTTCATGTTCCCTCCGCTCATCAATTCGCTGACATCATGACCAAGGGTCTCCCTGTACAGCTCTTCACCGAGTTTAGGTCCAGTCTTTGCGTCCGCCCTCCTCCCGCTGCGACTGCGGGCGTGTATTAGGAAATGTATAGCTGATTATAGCTTTCCATGTATAGCTGATAGGCTTACCTTGTATTAGGATTGACTAGGATTGTTTCCTTGTAACACAAGCCATATTGGCTATATATATGAGAGGTCACCCCCTTGATTGGGTGTGGTGTTTTCCCCAATTACATTCTCTACAGTTCCAGCACTATTTCAACTCGTCATACATGTCTTTATATTATTTTGCATGGACTATCATATTTCTATTAAGACTTTCCTAGGGAATATGGTAGTTTAATGTTCCGCCAATTATCCTTATTGTGTTATTGTTATATGTTAGCATCAGCTTTTGTCTCTGAGATGGAGTTGTTTTCTTTCTTGGTTTAGGGGCAGGAAAAGTAGTTTCTACCCCAACAAAAGTTGATTGTTTGGCTGACTTCAGAGTGAAAATGGTTGCTTTGGGTTCAGAGCATTCAATTGCTGTTACAGGTGACTAAGAAATTGGTGTTTTATAGCAATTGTATTTAAATATTGCTATCTTCAAGAGTCTGAATCTCTCTTGTCATTTACTTCTCTAGAGGAAGGTGAAGTTTTAAGTTGGGGAGCTGCTGGTTCCGGTAGGCTCGGACATGGCCATCAGTCTAGCATACTGGGATTCTCTCTGACCTCAAGGTATGGTAATATTTATTGATATTTATTTTATAAATACTTAATCTGTAAAAAAAACTTGTGGTGGCACTTAATTGTGTATATATTCCATGTCATGAAATAATTCGCCATCGTCTATTCAGAAGATAAGAAAATTCTGACCATAAGAGATGAAAAAGTTTCTACTGCAAGCTGGCACGCCTAAGTACACACGATCATGGGTATGCTTTTAATAGGGAATGGGCCTTCTTCTAAGTATCTTAAGCAGTTAAGCTTGTGGCATTTGAATTTGGTTTAGCATATATGGGCATTGTCTGTGCACAAGGCTGCTGGATGATGTGGTCTGAGTTTTGAATAAAATGCTTGGTGTCATAGAAGTTCAAAACTTGGAAGTCTTCTGTCAGATATTTTAGGATAAAATAGGTCTGATGATTCTGATATGTTTGCACTATATGGTGCTAAATCATTAGAAGGATGATAAATTGGTAACTATATCTTCATTTGTGCAGTGAATATACTCCAAGGTTGATCAAAAACCTTGATGGTATCAAGGTATTTTGCTTTGAACTCAATATGCCTCTTAATCAAAACGTTTTTCTTATTGTTAGTGATTACTCTTCTCTTTCTGTTTATATATGCATTGGCTAGATTAAAAAGATAGCTGCAGGAATGTTGCACTCAGCTTGCATTGATGGTAAGCTTACAGAAAAGCAATAGCCAAATTATACAAATCATGGTTTCCCCATCTTATTTTCTCCAAATGGCAAAATTGCAGAAAAAGGTACTTTATTCATATTTGGGCAGAAGACTGAGAAGGTGGTATCCAATCAGGCCACGTTGCCTTCTTTTTTTTCACTGCCATAGAAATTTTTTTTATTGCCCTTCATTTTCCTTGTATTAACAAAGGGTTTTAGGGATTTGGAAGATCAAATGAAGCATCCAGACCAATTATTGTTGAAGAGATACCGTTTTCGGAAGAAGTTGCTTGTGGAGGTTACCATACTTGTGTTGTAACAGGTATTTGGTGCAGTCTGACTCATTGCTTCGTATTTTGTTAATGTGGAATCAATTTTTTCAGTTGTCAACTTGTCATACAATTTTTAAGGATATACGGTGATGTTTTACAGATAGTGGTGATCTGTATTCTTGGGGTTCCAATGAAAATGGCTGCCTTGGTCTGGGGTATTTCATCTATTGCTTTTTTTGATAATTTCTCTACTTCAGCTTGTATCATACCAACATCAGGGTATATTGACTGTCAAAGTTGTATTCTTACATAATTATCTGTAACCAGAGGAATGGATATGGTCCGCTCTCCAGAAGTTTTGAAAAGCTCACTATTTAAGCTTCCTGTATCTAAGGTTTGCACTTATCATCACTTATTTCAAGCCTTTTTCTATATTGCATCACTTTAAGATAGTTGTATGTATTGATGTATGTTGGACATTAAGTCCTTCCCATTTGCCTCTGTAGGTATCTTGTGGTTGGAAGCACTCAGCTGTAATTTCAGGTATGATAAATATACTTCCTTTTTTATTAGTACCTTCATTCGAATTAAGTAACAAATGCTGGTAAACAGAAATTCTCTTGAAAGCATCTCACTCAATCAAGGCTTTGTACGTGGTCCGTTTTGATGGTATCTTGTAGGTCGAAAAAATGTGCTAAAAATTCTGGCGACAAAAATATAGAACAGTAGCCTAGGTACTATGAGGTGAAACACTTTTGAATTTAATTCTACCATACTATAGTATAATATGCAGTACAATAGGTGTTTGTCCTTTAAAATGGTGAAACTAAGCTCTATATAAGCTATCTGTCCATACACAATGCAAATGGGGAAACTTATATGCTATATGTCTGTCACACAAAACTCAGACAGACAGTAGCAATGTCTAGGTGAGTGCTACATTTTAATCTATTTCAATTGGACAAACATACTAAGGGTTCATTTGGAAGATAGGAACAAATCTAGGAGTTTCTTGGATTAGGTCGAAGTGGAACTACATCCCAAAGTTTTAAGCCATTTTCAGGAATCAGGTTAGCTGGGTCTGGGTATATCATTAAAAAATGCTACTGGATCTCTGAATCCCTAGTTCTAGTTTGAATTTGAAATATTAGGTATGGATGAAAGCGGATTGGACCAAAATGGATAATATGTTTTTCATATCTTCATCTATTTTTTCTTTGGTCTGGATGCAAAGCGGATATTACACGGATTCAGTTACATATACGGATTTTTTCGGATGTCGGATATGGCGCGGACTCGGATTAAAGCCACAAATAACTCATGCGCGGAGAGCAGCCTTAGGATTTGGTTGTTATTTATAGATAGGATTGGATTGGTTTGTTTCTTTAATTCTAGAGATAAGTTTCTTAAGGATCAAGTCTTCCATCTATACAAGTATGGGATTTTATCTTTTTTGATTAAGCAAGAAGTAGATCAAAATTTGTTATCCCCTTCTCTGTCCCTGACCTTGTGGTGCGGCCACCGTTCATCAACATGGTCGCGTTGCTTGGGTTCTGCGTCATCTAAAGTATGCCCATGACATATTGGAAGGCTTTTGGGGCATGAGCATGAAGTGAGAGTTGTTTTTTTTCCTCTTTTGGTCTGGCTTTTAAGCTGAGTTGGAAAACAATAGTGCATGTATTACATATTGGATAATTGGAATAGTTGTTAAAAAAAGTTATTTCAGTTATATTTCATCGCGTAGTGTTTCTGTCTCTGAGCACCTCGACATCCAGGTGATGACATTTACACATGGGGTTGGGGAGGTGCTAATGGTACTTTTTTCGAAGAGGGTCATTCTTCTGGTGGACAACTGGTGAGTTGCTATCACTACAACTGCTTGTACTTCATGGTGATAATGTGTATGCATAATCCCCGCCCTATTGAGGAACTAGAACACACGATACCAAAGATGATATGGCTAGATTATTGAGGAACTAGAACACACGATAGCAGGCAGCAAGCCCTGTGCGCCCTCCCTCGGAGGCTCTGCACTTTAGGATTACTTCTTGCTTAACCCTAACCCAGTACAATTCTCCTTTAAATAGGAGTCCAACTAACAAACGAGAACTTGCCTAATAAACTAAAAGATAATTACAAGAGTTTATTTCCTATACTAGCCACTATTTCCGGTTGAGCCCCTTCTATTCTTGCGCTGGTATTGTTTCCCAAATATAGAGTCCATAACACCGCCAAACACTAGTCATATGGCCATACTGCCTTCTTTTCAGGGACATGGAAACGACGTAGACTATTTTGAGCCTATGATGGTGACATTTGGCAAGAATGCAAGAGCTATCCATGTATCATGTGGCTTCAATCATACTGGTGCTATTTATGAGTATTTGGAGGACTAACTGGCATGCTTATACTAATTATTGAATTATACTGAGCAGAGATGCACAGATAAAAGCAGCAGAAAGAACCTCTGATATTGGATGTGTGTCTATGTGAAAAGAAATATAGACCAAAATGATAACACCCCTTGAGTGATGGGGATGCAAATTAAATAGAATAAGTGGTAAACTGGATGCGTTTTGTGGTGCATCAAGGTTACAGGCCATTGTATAGTGTTCCTTCATTTATTTGGTGTATATGTATTTTTTTTGCCGGCCAATAAGAAATCCATTGCCTGTGATCTCACCAGGCTGATGTGGTACATGATGAGTGCTTAGTGTGAATGTTTGCTGTGATTCTATGTAAATAATATCCGAATCAGAATAAATACTGTTTATACAGTTAAATATGTATAGTCTCAACTGTCATTTCTGAATGATTTATGGTTCTCCTTTCGATATCATATTATTCCAATGTTTGCTTGTTGGTAACTTTCTTATATGAAACAATATACAAAGGGAACATATAAAAATACAGGTTGGCCAAGCTTCTTTGGCTTTGTTTTGCAAGGGTGTTAATGAACATATGCTCCTAGAAACATGATTTGTTTTTTTTTTGGGAAATGGTGAGATTTCATCTGAAATTCTGAATTCCCTGGTTTGACGCGAAGAAGCGAAGAAGAATGGTGACTTGTAATTGCAGGTGTGCCATTTTTATGTATCAGTGTTCTAATATATGTCTAGAGCAATGGAGAAGTTGACACACGTCAGCGGCGGCGCACATTTGAAACTGATAGTCTAAAGTTGATTACCTTAAAATGAGTAGTAATTGTTTGGGGCTTGTGTTCTTGTCCCTATTTTGATCCTCAATTGTGATTTCACCTTCACTTTGTGACTATGCCTCTGCTTTTTTAATATAAAGGCTCCATTTACTCTTACTCTTTAAGTTGCACTTGGGATAAACATAAAAAATAGCAAAACCCTATCTGTGGATCACATGGATGCAGCGATAAAGTAGGGACAATAACACAATATCCCCTATTTATTTATATTTTTAGTTGTATGTTGTAAAAAACATAGATTGGACAAAAATAATCTGCCTACACCTCAATTTTAAATATTTTGTAGGTGGATTATTTTTTTGAGGGCCTTCTAAGAGTGGATTGGATGGTAGCTTGGTGAATTTGAAATATTAGGTATGGATGAAAGCGGATTGGACCAAAATGGATAATATGTTTTTCATATCTTCATCTATTTTTTCTTTGGTCTGGATGCAAAGCGGATATTACACGGATTCAGTTACATATACGGATTTTTTCGGATGTCGGATATGGCGCGGACTCGGATTAAAGCCACAAATAACATGAAAAATACTGTCAATTTAGGTTAGGTTTAGCAATGTACATGTAAGTAATATATATAGCTGAGATTTTGTGGGTTACAATATACTAGCAAGAACGCACATGCGGCACGCACGTTTATTGATGACACGTAGTTACTAAAACAATATCACTTGAGTGGACCATGGTAAACAGACCAGTCATGCGGCGCGCTTTTAAAAATACTTTATATTCGCTCTCTCATGTATAGAGAGCTTTAGGTATTTTCAAATCTAGATGCACATCATTTTTGAGATAGTTGGTCTTTATTTATATGAAAAAACTCTCCAATTTATTGTCTATTAGCAATACGGGATAATGGATCGCAGCGGAATTGTGGGTTCCTTGGGTACGTGGGTACCTACGGGCGTCTTAGGTGAAAAAAGTTTTGAGTTTTGAGGGGGAAATCAACGCAAGAATGTCCCGCAGAGTGGCATGAGGAGTAGGCCTTGGCCAGCATTGTCTCTCCTTCACCCCGATGGGTCAATCCCGCAGAGTGGCGTCCGGCGTGCCGTCTAGGCGGTCGTGCCTGGGAGTGCCAGAGTGCAGCTATCATGATAAGCCAGCGAGCATCTTTTCTGCATGACTGTAATTGCAAGCCGCAAACATGAAGCTAAGCAAAGATGTTTGCGGGCGAGCTAACACGAATATGCCTTTATTGCCATCCACCATGGATCTGTGGCCCTTGCACACAGGGTCACGCATGTTTCCTATATGGAGTACGTAGCAGACGGCTCATGGTGGCTCTTCAGCTCTTACTGTCGAGCAGTACAGGAACATCCACGACAACACTGATAGAAAGATCAATCAATCGGTTTTTCAGCTTTTTATTTATACGAAGGCGGCGGCGTTAGGTAAAGGGAGACCATGCATGAGATCAAGTTAGAGTCATCGGTGGTTGATTAGAGTGGGACTCGGCCTGAAAATAGAACACGACTCGTATACGACAGACAAATTACGACACGGACAGAACATACAATATTTTTTTCACGAATTAGGTAATACATGAGGGGTTTTTTTAATTATGACGTACCGCTGAATCAATCCTTGCTTTATAATTAGTTAGAGATTAGAGATGTTAGGCTCATGTCGGATATCCTATTATAACCTTTGGATAACCCACATTTAATTTATGTCCGTCGGATTTTGCTAAAATCATATTACTCGGCAACTGCACACAATAAAATTTAGATTATCCATAATCGTATGGATGTTAAAAACTCTCGCCCATATCTCCAACTTTCGAATTCGGATCGGATCGGATTGGGAAAGTATTTACATCACTGTTCGGTTGGCTGGTGGCTGGTGCTAGTTTAGCTGAGAGAAAAACACTGCTGGCTGGTTAGTGGCTGGTGATGGTTTTGCTGAGAGAAAACAATACTGACTGGTGGCTGATAATCCAAACGAACATGGCATAGGGTTAACTTGTTAAAATGAGTTATTTGAGTTCAAAAAGTGTATAACTTTATCTATAGCTTTTCATTGTCAACACGGGATCTTGTTACTGAGATAACAGCAATCGCAGGAGTATTTTGAAACTTTCAGACTATATGACACTCCGTATTTGATAAGTTCATGAACATAGGTGGCACTTCTTGCATTTTGCACTTTCTTTAAAATTTGCCAATCTCAGATCTAATGTGAAAGTATTGCGTGTTTGCGCAACCTCACTACGAAATGTTAAAAAAATTTCAAGCATGAAAAGTTAACATAAACAAAGATCAAATCGAATGTGAAATTGAATTAATCCAAACTTCAGAAATTTAACTGAAACAAAATGAATTTTTTTTTGAGGAGAGAAACAAAATGAAATGGGGTGATACAGTAATTCCGGCAAAATAGATCTCAAGCCCAATTGGTTCGAGCAGCCCAGACAGCAGACCGAAGCCCTCGTCCGTTTGGATCCGCGCGGCCTCTGCTGCCGATTCCTCGGCCGCCCTCGAGTCCTCCCTCGCTGACGCGCTCGCCCCGCTCGCCTCCTCGCCCGACCTCAGGGCCCTCGCCGACCGCCTCCTCGCCGCCCGTCGCGAGCTCGCCGAGCGTCAGGAGCACCTAGCCGCCGCCTCCACAATTGCTTCCCTTGCCGCCCGCCTTCGCGAGGCCCGTGCGGCAACGAATCCCCTTGACACCGCTGCTGCCGCAGCCGAGCTGAAGCCTCTCCTGATCGATCCCGAGCGACCTGGATCCGGCCATGACGATCCAGTCGTGTTTGGGCTGCTCAGGAGCGACTGGGAGCAGCTTGTGGACGAGGTGAGGAGGAGACTCTGCTTTTCGAGTTATTCAGTTTATGTCAGGGTTTGCATTCGTGCTAATTGTCATTGTTGTTGGGTTGTGTCTATATTGTGGTGATGCAGCTGCAAGTTGGGCTCGCGAAGAATGTGGAGGAGTGCATGGAGTTTGCGCCGGAGGGAGGGAAGGTGGTGGTGAGGGCTACTCCGAGAGGCCGTTCCAGTGGAACGCATAGTGTCGAGCTTCCTGTGGCGCTGCAAGCACTGGAGGTGAGGTCTACTGAGAAATCCTCGTTGGTGCTACTGCCATCATAGCTTGGCACTTGGCAGCTCCAGTAAATTTGACCATAACCCTCAAATAGTAGACTAAGTAGTACTAGAGATTATGCAAGACTTAGGGGTGGCTTGGTTCCTGGGCAAACTTGCCTCGCCTCGCCGTCTACCAAGGAAATCTCACTCAACATCCATAAAGGGTAGCCTGCTCGGTGTCCTAGCTCAGCAAGGTTATACAGTGCTAAGCAAAGAAGCCAAACGCACCCTTAGTGGTCGACAAAAGTTGTTGCCTTGGAAATGCAAATACATGTCAGTGCTACAACTTTTCGGGATAGAATTAGTATCCATCTGATCCAAATTTTCTAGTGGATCTTAGTTGGGAGCTTTGGATGGACATTGAGAAGAACATAAATTTTACATTCAAGACGCGTCACTGTAGAAATAATGAATAAACGGTTGTTGTTAGAAAGTTATCAGCCAAGGATTGTGGGTAGTGTTGGACATTTCAAACACTGATATATTCCTTTGGAGCCTAACAACCTGAAACCTTTGGAAAGAAACATCTACTGCCCTCCAAACTCAATGAGCTCCCTGTGTTTGTAGTAATCTTTTGGCTTTTGGTATGTTGTAGACTAGATTGGAATTGGAGATGTATACTGGGCCCCACGCCCTCACCCGTCGAGAAGGTGGTAGTTTGGCTAGACCTGCGCAGTTCAGAGAGCAATATTAAGGGTAAACAGGGATGATTTCCTAACAACTGGCAGTAATAGAAGTGTATATCTTAAAGGCAGCTATTTTCTAACTTCTCTTATTTTCTCATCTCTAACTTAGCTTCCTTAAGACAGTAGGCGCCATCCTTCTTGGCTTTGTCTGATGGCAGGTGCTACCATGGGCACCTAGCAAGTATCGACACCACATTATTGGAGCTTCTCCAAATGTATCACTTTATGATTTCCTTGTTATGCAGGTCATTGATACCTTAGACTATGGGATGGCAAAAATTGCGGACTTGATGATGAAACATATTCTGGTTCCAGCAATCAGTAGCATACATGTTGCAGTTTCTGTAGAAATGCTTGAGGAAGGTAGTCAAGAACACACTGCATTAGCCTTGAGCATTGTCCCTTCAGAGGAACTGAAAGTAAGCATTTCGTAGTGTTTCCTGATTTATAAAGCGTACCTTGACCTAGTTCATTGTCAGCTATGTGCTTGCATGGTTTTTCAAGTACCAAATGTGTATCTTCTTTTTAAGAAACAATTCCACAAGTTTATTATATCAATTACAACAACCAAGCCTTCCAGTCCCAAGCAAGTTGGGGTAGGCTAGAGTTGAAACCCAATAGGAGCCACTAATCAAGGTTCGGGAACATGAATAGCTGTTTTCCATGCACTCCTATTCCAGGATAAATCTTTGGGTATATTCTATCCTTTCAAGTCTTATTGCATCCCATGTCAACTTCGGCCTTTCCCTGCCTCTCCTCACATTATTGTCACGCCTTAGGATCACAAGTTTATTATATGTTCTTTCAATAATTTATCATCAAGTAGGAGAATTAGGTACTTGTAAATCAGGAGCCACAAACCTCAATTAGTTTAGTTTCCTGATAACTTCCTGCTGATTAAGTAAACATGGTTCTTGTTTGCCTCATGTATCTTGTTGTTATTGTTTCAGGACAACAAAGATGGTTCAAATCTGTACTCCAGAATAATTGATATCATCAAGTTTGTATCCAAGTCCATTTGCATGGAAAATAGCAAGTGGGTTCAGTCTTTTGCAAAGTTAACCTGGTCAAGAATTTCTGACTTGGTTATCACACACTTCCTTTCCAAGGTGTGTTTCTTCTTGATTTATCAGAGGAGGGAAATGCTCAATAACTGCTTTATTTCCTATGCTTTGTATCATGACTCATGAGTAGCCTTTAGTAGTGTGCTTATATCATATCAACTACAGTGCTGTCATTGTGAACTTTGATTAGCTTTGCTGTCTAT
Organism: Echinochloa crus-galli; assembly: GCA_900205405.1. Taxonomy (NCBI): domain Eukaryota; kingdom Viridiplantae; phylum Streptophyta; class Magnoliopsida; order Poales; family Poaceae; genus Echinochloa; species Echinochloa crus-galli. Next base: position 467,373 of record OAMR01000279.1, read on the forward strand.
AATGTGAGGCGAAACTCCGGTATCTTAACTTGTATAATCTTCATCAAACATCTTTGTTTAGTGCTGGTTTAACATATGGGACTTCACAAATATAGTTTGTAGTCTGTTCTTTGTTTAGTGGTGGTTGAACTGGCAATTTTTCTTTTGCTGTATAACCATTATGCTTCGATCGGTTCAGTTACAACGATTTGATTTGCAGCTGGCGGCCTTTGTATACTTTTTATTAGTTATAGTAAGCACTCAGTTATGTTACTAAATATGTGTGTTAAATCACTAAAACTTGCTTGTTATAATATCCAATACTGTGATGGAAAGAATCATATTTGTTACAAAAAGGAACAGAGCGACCTATACTTAGTTACTGTCCTTACAAACTACAAGCAACTTTTTGATTCTATGATCTTCCCACTTTCAATTTTCTTGCCTGTAGACATTTGCATGGTAAACCAATAATTCCTATTCCATAGAGAGAAAAAAGATGCTATCAGATACACTCTATAATGACCTATCAAAGTTAGTTTTGTTGTATATCCTTCCATTAATTGGATTAACCATTCAGCTATGTCTTTTAGGCTGTTCCTAATGAGGCATCCAGGCTAATTGAGTTCCAAGATGTTATAAGAAGCACAGCTGAATTTGAGAGCAAACTTAGGAGTATGATGTTCCTTTCACCTGATAAAAAGGATGGGAAGCTGACCCAGTTTGTGGACGATGTTGAAGTTCATTTTGCTGTTAGGAAGAGAAGTGAGATCTTGGTGAAAGCGAGAAACATTCTTGTACAGTATGATTATGATAATCCTCTGGTGAGCTACTTTGGTCAACCAGTTTTATGGGAAAATTACCGAGCAGGATAATATGGGATTCATGTTTGTAAACATACTAAAAAAGCTTGTTATTGCAGGAATCTAATGATCAAGATGATTCTGTTATTGATTTACTTTTCCAGCCAGAAAAGTGTTTTGTGTCTAAATCAGCACTTCAATTAATGAGATTGGTTCAGGGAGCCCTGAAGGTATGCCTGTCGCCAGATTCTTTTCCTTTTGTTTTTATTGTACACATCTATCAAAGGAGACCAGCAAAATTGCTGTTCTGTTTATAATGGCATGTGATTTTACCTTCAATTTCTTGTCCAGCCAATATTCCGTTGTGTCTATAATTGTTTTCATCTTCCCAAGCACCATTCCATGCATGCACTCTTCCACTTTCCGGTGTCTTGTAAATTCTTCTTGAACATCCATTTTCTTGTTGAATAACCAGAGCAGGATGCATCTTTGTCATCCACAAGAGTTGCTAAGGAGTTCTGCTATGCTGCTAGGGATGTCTTACTCTTGTATAAGGCTATTGTGCCCGTTCAGGTTTGTGCAACACGGCATATTCTCTTTCCATTTATCTGTTTCAGGCACTGTTATCGTTTCATATATTGACCTTTGTCGTTTTCTTTTCTGAAGCTAGAGAAGCAACTCGATAGTATAAGTCAAGTGGCTGCTATTGTTCACAATGACTTCTACCATTTGTCGCAAGAAATTCTTGGCCTTGCATTTCAGGTGTGCATATCCAACTTCTTGCTGTTTGTGATCTTTATCTTGTTTTTTCTTTAATTTATGTGAATGGATTTTTTAGAATTCTTTCTACAGAAATACAGATTTGTCAGGAACTGTCACTCTTTTTCTTTCATGGGCATGTATCGAACTATGTTATACTGATATCCTTTACTCTGTATTCATTAAGACCCATTTACACCTTTTGGGTTGAAACTAGGAGAAGCCTTATGGGTTGCACTAGGTGATACTTAGCCATCCATTGCCCACACCCTCAACAACACCAGAAGAACTGACATCCCCTTCTGCAACCAGTGCCAAGAGTATCTCCATGCTGCCATATTGTCTGGCCCTCCTGATATGCTTTCCCCAGTTCCACTCATTATGGTGACACACCGGCAGTTGCAGGCAGTTGAGCCCCTGCCATGCTGACTGCTACTACCCATTAACCACTGCCACTGGTCAGTGGGAGCTTATGAAACCCAAGGCAACCCTAAGTTGCCTGAGTTGCCACCGCTCATGAGTCATGAAGTCCACTGCTGCCAGCATGTGATTGATGGGATGGTATTGTTGCGTGGTGACATACAGATTTGGTGTTTCCATAAAACTAGTAGATGCATGAGTAACTAAATCCTTGTATTTGCATCCTTTGTTAATCTTGTTTAATCCAGACAAGGTGAAAAAAAGAAGCAGCCTCATACTGTTGTATATTTTTCTCAAGATAAATTTATGTGACTTCAAAATGGAAATACATTCTACTGACCTTTCTGGATGCTTTTGTCCAGTACCGTGCAGATTTTCATAGCGATCTACAGAAACAGGTGGTCTTTGTGGATTTAGCCCCAATCTTCTCTTAGATGGCAGATGGTGTGTTAAGAAGACAAATACAGCTTGCCATTAATACCATAAGCGAGGTCACTGGATCTTATTTACTTTTAAATACTTCTTTTCCACAAGCAAAATTACTTCTAGTTTTGAGCATTTATTGAAATTATTGGTTCTTTCCATATTTTATCAGGCTATAGATGGTGCTGATGGTTTTCAGAACACACACCAACCTCAGCATTATGAATCAGCAAAATTTAGCATTGAGCAGGTTTGTTCCATTGCCAAATTTTATGAGCAGTTTGAAATAGAGAGGGTGGCATGGTGGCTACACTTCATGCATGTTTTAGTTTTTGCTTGTTCATCGAACTAATGACTTCGTAGTCCCAACTGGATATCTCCTACACTTGAAAAACAAAACAAAACATCCATGTTTCCTATACCCAAAATCTTTTTTGTTGGTAATGAAAGTAAACCAGAGACTTGAGCATTTCATTAATTATAGAGTGATTAAATGATGTATCCCATGCCCTTACTCAAAATGAGTGGTATCTTTGTTTTGCTTGTTTTACATGATTTGGATTTGCTACCAGAAAAAGATAATGTTAAACTTGGAAAAGCATCTGTGCCCTGTTGATACATTTATTGACCAAATTTCAAGCCTTGTGCCCTGTTGATACATTTATTGACCAATTTTCAAGCCTTGTGAACATCTATCGACAGTTCAAACGTTCAATCTTCCGGAGAAAAAAAAAACCCAGAAATAGTCATCATGCTAGGAGTAAAAAGTTGTCATTATTCATGTAGTGCCAAATCCTAAGTGGCAATAAATTTCAATTATTCAAAATTTGCCTTAATTTTTCATTAAACTGGAGTTATAGAAACAGCAATATTTTCACTCCGATGCTTTAACGATCTGAGTCAAATTTCAGGTTGTGTTCATTCTGGAAAAGATACGAATCATGTGGGAATCGATATTGCCAAGATCAACTTATAGGAAAAGTATGTGTCATGTCCTTGGATCTGTCTTTTCCAGAATCACAAGGGATATGCTTTTGATAGATGACATGGCTGCAGAAGAGACATTACAGGTGATGCATATTTCCAATTGCAGGTTTGAGCTGATTACTCATTGTTCACTAATATGTGGTATGCTTACAGCTGCAAGGCCTTATCCATTTGGCTCTCGAAAACCTCTCTTCGCTATTTCTTTCATTGCTTGAGAACGATGATGGCAGCGCAAAGTTCTTAGACAACAACACCTGGATTCAATTGGATGGAATTGTACCGTCTTTGAAAAAGTTCAGGAAGCTAGCAGGTACATTTTGTTTTGCCCTAATTATCTTAACAGGCCTATGTTTTTTTTTTCTTGTACCCTCTCCAATAGCACTGAAACAAACTATAATGTTGCACAGAGTTGCTTGATATGTCATTGAAGTCCATCACAGCTGCTTGGGAAAGTGGAGACCTAGTTAGTTGTGGCTTCACATCATCTGAGGTGAGCAGTTGCCCCTACCCCCACTGTTTCCTTACCATAAGTAGAGTTTGGCATACAATATCATAGCGTTTGCAATTTCTTTTTGGGCTTCAACTTATCTCATGGTTCTATTGATACGATGCTGGATCCGACATAGTTTTGGTCAACATCTTTTGCCTTGTCCTAAGCAAGATTTATATCCTGGCAACTTTCTTAACTTTGTTGCACAAGTCTAATATTCCCCTACCTCAAAACTTTGTGAACCTTATCCCTATTGAGCAAATATCCTTAATTGTACTTTAATCAGCATGTGATTAATTCCGTGCAGGTGCAAAATTTTATCAAAGCAATATTTGCGGACTCGGCTCTTAGAAAGGAGTGCCTAGGATGGATTGTCAGAACTCCGGCTTAGGATACAGAGAAGAGACATTTGTTTTTACTGGTTAAAGAATAGCATTTTCCCTCTTTTTTGTACACCATATGGTAAGTATTGATTGTCACGTGAGTTCAGTTTGAAGGAGGCTTGTCATCTCTGATCCTCGGTTCAATATTCTCATGGCCACTGCATGGACCAGGGAGAACTGTACATGTGCATTTTACTCAAATCTCCCTGGTCAAGAAAACAATTACACCACTCTTACGTGACAATTTTCCCGTCCGTACTATGGTCTGAAGCAAATTTTATAGCAATGTTAAATTGCGATTGTTCAGTACTAGTATGTTCGGGCTGACCTGAAACCAGAGCCTATGTTTCTTTTTTTTTTTTGGGAAAGTTCACCTACTCCCTCCGTCCCCACAATCACAATAACAGGCCATTTTAGCCGTTTTGGAAAATATCAGACAAATTAGTAGTCATGATAAATGACCATGTTACCCCTCATTGGAGTTACAAAAGTAGCATTAACTAGCTATTTGATTGGCTCCATGTGTTTCTTTGTGCACTTTTACGTTTCTCTGTGCATTTTTGTATTAATGTGTGCATCTTTAAAAGCTAAATGGACATTCTTTATGGGACAAGATTGTGGGACAAAATTTAAATGCTAAATGACCTGTTATTGCGGGACGAAGGGAGTACGTTTTTGTGGTTGATCTATTGAGGTATAGATGGCCACCGTGCCGTGCCGGCACGACACGCAGCACGGCCGTGCCGACACGGCGCCGTGCCGCGCCGTGCCGTCGTGCCGGCCGTGCCGTGCCAGGCCGTGCTATGGGCCAGGCCTTCGGCCCATGACACGGCACATGGGCCGTTTCGCCGTGCCGTGCCGCCCATGGGCCACGGTGGCACGGTGCACGCGTGCCAGCACGGCGGGCGGGCGTGGAAGGAGAGGGAGCCGCCGCCGCCGCCATCCCCGCGCCGCGCAGTCACCCTCCCGAGCGCCGGCGGCCATGTCTCCTCGTTGACCTCCTCCAACTTCTCCGCCGCCGGATCCACCTCCCCGTCGGCGTCATCTTTGCCTCCCCGCCGACGGCGCCACTGAGTGAGGAGCGGGAGAATAGACAGCTCAACAACGACTCACATGGTACACCGGAGAAGGGGGGGAGGAGGGAAGGCCGGAGAGGAGGAGGAGGAGGAGGAGGAGGAGGAGGAGGAGGAGGAGGAGGAGGAGGAGGAGGAGGAGGAGGAGGAGGAGGAGGAGGAGGAGGAGGAGGAGGAGGAGGAGGAGGAGGAGGAGGAGGAGGAGGACGTGCCGTGCCGCCCATGGGCCGTGCCAAAAGGCCGTGCCGCGGGCCGTGCCGCCGGCCCATGGGCCGCATGTACACATATATATTGAGGGCATAGAAAATTCGTCCGAGCTGAAGGTCCAAAGCACTTCGGTGGCGGCAAGAAGCCACGCCGCATAAGTGATAAGAGATTGTTCTCATCTGAAATTTTACTGGCGGCAGTTTGCAGGTTTTCGGTTCTGGATTTGGGTCACGGGCTCATGGTGTTAATTGTAAAGAGCTTTGTTGGCGAAGTATGACGTGATTTGTTTAGAAGTAGAAGTTTATAATTGTGTTTGATTTTGGAAAGTGCAGCGATTCAATGTTAAGCACATATCAGTAAAAGTTGGACCGTTGGAGACATGATTTGATCTCATCAGACCTATGGATGATTCTCTTACAGCACCAAGGATGTTTGTGACCCCATAGCACGTTCATGCGCAATTTTATTCAACTTCTAGCAATGTTAGAGCAGAGCCATCGTGTTTGTTGGGCCATCATGTTTGTTGGGCCGTGATGGGCTGTAGCTGTGGCTCCCCATCTGTGAAGAATCGGAATTGGACTACTCTCAAAAAATAAAAGAATCGGAATTGGACGGTGATGAGGCAACTCATCTCCGCTCCAACTCGCAGAGCCACAGCCGCGCTCTCGCCTTCTCCGTTGTCCGAGCGCAGCAGCCGGCTGGTGGTAGACGGCCGTCGGCCGGCGACGAGGTGGGTCCTCCTACTTCCTCTTTCGGATTGAGGCATGGTGGTGGCCGGGTTAGGGTTGAGGTTTCGGGTTGGGTCTTGGTCGGTGGGGGAGGGCTCCATGGCGGCGGCGGACGGGAACGGGAAGGGGCCGCGAGCCGCCGGAGCCATCCCTGCCGCCGGCGCTCGAGTCGAGGAGGAGGCACCGCATGGCGAGGCGGAGGAGATGCAGCGGCGTGCGGGGAGAGGAGAGGAGGCGAGGTGGAGGAGATGCAGTGGCGCACGGGGAGAGGAGAGGAGGGGCGCGGGGAGAAAAGGCGAGGCGGAGGGGCGCGGGCCGCGGTGAGAGAAGGCGTGGCGGAGGGGGGAGGCCGCGAGGGGAGAGGAAGAGGAGCTGAGGCCGACACCCCATCGGATCGGGATCGAATCGAGGAGAGAGAGAGAGACGAGGGCGAGAGAGGAGAGACGAGAGGTGCGGCTGCGGCGCTGCGCGATGGGGGGAATGATTTTAGGGTTAGGGGGGACGGGCCGACGGGGGTGCGGTTGTGTTGGGCCGGCCTGGCGTGCCGGCCACCGTGCCGCCCGTGCCGGCCGTGCCGGCCAAGACCGTGCCATGGGCCAGGCCGGCGCCCATGACCCGCACGGGCCATCGTGCCGTGCCGGCACGGGCCCGTTGCCGACCGTGCCGTGCCGCCCATGGGCCGTGCCAAAAGGCCGTGCCGCGGGCCGTGCCGCCGGCCCATGGGCCGCATGTACACATATATATTGAGGGCATAGAAAATTCGTCCGAGCTGAAGGTCCAAAGCACTTCGGTGGCGGCAAGAAGCCACGCCGCATAAGTGATAAGAGATTGTTCTCATCTGAAATTTTACTGGCGGCAGTTTGCAGGTTTTCGGTTCTGGATTTGGGTCACGGGCTCATGGTGTTAATTGTAAAGAGCTTTGTTGGCGAAGTATGACGTGATTTGTTTAGAAGTAGAAGTTTATAATTGTGTTTGATTTTGGAAAGTGCAGCGATTCAATGTTAAGCACATATCAGTAAAAGTTGGACCGTTGGAGACATGATTTGATCTCATCAGACCTATGGATGATTCTCTTACAGCACCAAGGATGTTTGTGACCCCATAGCACGTTCATGCGCAATTTTATTCAACTTCTAGCAATGTTAGAGCAGAGCCATCGTGTTTGTTGGGCCATCATGTTTGTTGGGCCGTGATGGGCTGTAGCTGTGGCTCCCCATCTGTGAAGAATCGGAATTGGACTACTCTCAAAAAATAAAAGAATCGGAATTGGACGGTGATGAGGCAACTCATCTCCGCTCCAACTCGCAGAGCCACAGCCGCGCTCTCGCCTTCTCCGTTGTCCGAGCGCAGCAGCCGGCTGGTGGTAGACGGCCGTCGGCCGGCGACGAGGTGGGTCCTCCTACTTCCTCTTTCGGATTGAGGCATGGTGGTGGCCGGGTTAGGGTTGAGGTTTCGGGTTGGGTCTTGGTCGGTGGGGGAGGGCTCCATGGCGGCGGCGGACGGGAACGGGAAGGGGCCGGCCGATGGGCAGGGGCTAGCGGCTTCCTCAGTTGGCGAATGGCGGGGTGGAGGGCTTGCGGGTGGCGCCGCCATTGCCGGCGGCCGGGGGCGGCGGTGGCAGGGGCAGTCCGGGTTCAGTGAACCGTGATTGTGCATGCCGTCTCCCAAATCTTGCATGTGCTCGCTTTAGTAAAATCGTGGATACTTACATGATTCTTCTGTTATCCTGGAACCCTGCAAAACTCAGAGATTTTCATTCTTGTTCATACAGGCTGTGACAGGCACAATAGATTGTGATTCACAGGAGGTGTATTGACCACAATGGCTCTAAGCCTCCTCCGAGGGATGAGGATGCCGATCTCATTTAGATCAAATACTGGCTTATTCTTTACTGTTCTAGGCCTCAATTGGCCCGCTTTACAACCAGGGCGGAGAGTGCACAGGCAACTGAGGCCAAAGCAGCACCCAAATCAATTCAAATGGCAGCCAAGGAGGCAGCAGAGCAGAAGACGCAAGGGTTCGAAGCGGTCATTGGAATTGAGACCCATGTCCAGCTCTCGACAGTCACGAAAGCATTTTGTTCCTGCCCATATGACTACGGCTCCCAGCCCAACAGCACTATCTGCCCCACCTGCATGGGCCACCCGGGGACGCTGCCAGTTCTGAATGAGAAGGTCGTTGAGTGTGCCGTGAAGTTGGGCCTTGCTCTCAACTGTGAGATATCAATGACATCGAAGTTTGATCGGAAGCAGTATTTCTACCCGGACCTCCCCAAGGGCTACCAGATTTCCCAGTTTGATATTCCCATTGCCAAGAAGGGCTACGTCGATTTGGATCTTCCAGTGGAATTCGGCGGTGGGCATAAGAAGTTTGGGGTCACAAGGGTTCACATGGAAGAAGATGCTGGCAAGCTGCTTCATTCTGAAACTGGCAGTTACTCTCAGGTTTGCCTCGACTCATTTCTGTTAGAGATCTGTACTCCTATCAGTTTTCATGAATTTCTGATATGCTTACCATATTAGTCTGGCATAGCAGCTATGGAACTGCAAAATTAGTTTGGGCATTTACCACAGTGCAAAGTAAAACTTCTGGACTAATGCATAGAACCATAGGAATATATATCAAAGATTGAAATCAATTATCTTAGGGTGCATTTGGATCTTAGGCAAGAGGAATCCTAGTCTTGCTAAGAATGGGTTGGAATTTGGTAGGACAGGAAAAAGCTTGATTTTGAGGGCAATCTAACCCACAACTGTCAGCAAAAAGCTTGCGAACTGAGGAGAGCCTAATCGGCTCACCATCTAGAGCAAACAAGCACTTTGGTGAGAAAACTGATGGCAACCGCTACTCATAATACAGCGAAACAATAATCCTTGTTTTTTCTGATTGTTTGTACTGCAAATAGCTAGACCATGGCCTTGGTAGCCAAGTTGAGCGGTAAACAAAGGCATTTCCTTTTTTGCGCAGATAGGAATTATTTGTTTGAATCCACTGACTATAAACACATGCAATGGACAAACACAAGGAATTAGATTTCTTGCAAGTGTGATACATGAAAGGGCATACAATGATGCAAATAAACAAACTTTAAGCACTGTGCTAGATTTTACAGGAAAATCAAAAGAAAAAAACGAAAAGAAAGCTAATTTGGCATCAAAGAATTACACAGCATTCATACTTCAGTAACAACAACTTGAGTTATTAATCTGTGGTTTCTACTTTGGCTGTCCAGGTTGACCTAAACAGGGCTGGTGTACCTTTGCTTGAAATTGTCTCAGAGCCAGACATGAGAACAGGGATAGAGGCTGCTGAGTATGGTGCTGAGCTGCAAAGGATTGTTAGGTACCTGGGAGTGAGTAACGGTAACATGCAGGAAGGTTCCCTCCGTTGTGATGTGAATGTTTCTGTCCGGCCTGTTGGACAATCAGAATTTGGTACAAAGGTAATGCTCATATCTTTGGACCTTCCCTAACTGAATTTTATGATATGCTTTATGTTAAAAACATTTGTTCAGTGTTATGAATGGCTGGTTCATCAGTAAACTAAGTTATGTACAAGCTAAAATATAGTGGGGGCTACTTGTCCTCTCAAATCTACCATCTTTTTCTTGATGGCTTGAATTTTCAACAGTGAAAGAAAAAGTCACATTGCACGCTAGAAATTGGGAATATACTTACAGTTGTTTTTTTAGATGATTGAGAAGTTCCGGCTTCACCCCTTTCTGAAGATAGGGGATCAGTCCTAAATTATTACATCCATGCACACATAGTTTAAAAGAAACAACGGAGTCTTAAACACCAAGCTGTAAACTCTAAGACCGTCCATGGTAACTAAAGAAATGCAAAGCGGCCATCTCCAATGAGCGAGAACACAAGATCAGGAGCTCCTGGTCATCCTCACTTCGCTGCAACTTCGCCCAGAACCAGAGCTATTGGTGGCATGTAATGATAATATTCGGGAACATGCATACTTGCAGTTTTGTGATTTCTTACCTGACTAGTTCATGGCACATTATTTTTAGGGAAAGTAAGTAAAATTGTGTTTGACTGTTTAATCCCCATTATTTGTACACATGGCATCACATTCTTCTTTCAATTCCAACAGGTAGAAATAAAGAATATGAACTCATTTTCTGCGATCAATAGGGCAATCGATTATGAGATCTCCCGGCAAATTTTGCTCCATAAAGAAGGCCAGGCTGATCAAATTGTGCAAGAAACCCGTCTATGGGATGAATCTTCTCAGGTTGTTGGCCCCAAGGTTAACCTTTTCTTTTGCTGGCCTTTTCCTACAATTTCTAATAATTATTTTTTGTCTACATCCTCAGAAAACTTTTACAATGCGAAAAAAGGAGGGACTTGCTGACTACAGATATTTTCCTGAACCTGATCTTCCAGAAGTTGTTCTCACTACTGACTATATTGATGAAATCAGCAAGTCCATGCCAGAGCTTCCAGAAGCAAAACGTAGGCGTTATGAGAATATGGGACTTAGCATGCAAGATGTTCTGTTCCTTGCTAATGATGATAATGTAATTATCTTCTGCATTGTTTTCCCTTTCCTATGCGGTCCACAGATAATCTAGAAGACCCCATTTGGGGTCTGCTCTTCAATGGCTATCTAATTGATAGATTCTATTTCATCCGGCTTTTAGATTTCACATATTTGCCTGGACCTTTTTATAAATAGGGACATACCAGATTTTTTTTTTGTCCTAGACAATACATTTTCTTTATTGTTCATGATAGCTTTAGTAATCTGACCATTTTATACCTTACTAGGTGGCTCATTTCTTTGATTCTACTCTTGACCATGGTGCTGATGCAAAACTGGCTGCCAACTGGATCATGGGTGACATTGCTGCTTATCTCAAAGATGAAAAGCTCTCTATTGATGAAATTAAATTAACACCTCTTGAGCTTTATGAACTTATTGCATCCATCAAGAACGGAACTATCAGTGGGAAGATTGCCAAGGAGGTAACTTTGCTAAACAGCTTTGGTTTTTCTTTCTCCTGTTACTCATTTTGGGATCCATGCCTTGGTAAGAGCCTGAGCCTGTAGGGTATTCGATGATAATGTTTCTCTAAATCTGTCATTGTAGATACTGGTTGACCTTATGGCCAAAGGTGGAACAGTTAAGGATGTGATAGAGGAGAAAGATTTGGTTCAGGTAACTGCACACACATTTGTATTATTTGGAAGTTGGAACCACAGTAGTTTGAGCATACAGATTTTTTTTGTGTGAAAATACTGTGAATATACACTCACCATCCTTCAGCATCGCCAATAGCTAGTTTTCCTTCTCCTTTGGTCAGGAACAATATATATTCCTGATAGTGATATACAGGGGCCAAAAAAAAACTGGGCAAAAACATTGACATGCCCTGTTGATTTCACCGGTGTTTGACTACTTGTACTTTGTACGCAGTACATTCTTACAATTTCATGGGAGTACTTTTGGCCATTGCTGTCCTCGACATTATTCTAGTTTTTGTAATTTCATTATTTTTTTTATTTCCGGTTAGGTTTGATGAAAAAATATTACATTAAATTGCAGATAGCAGATCCAGCAGCAATCGAGGCGATGGTAGATAAAGTAATTGCTGATAATCCAAAGCAACTTGAGCAGTACCGAGCTGGGAAAACAATAGCATCAGTTTGACACCACAGCTTTGAGACCTGATGGATGGTGATCATATTGTTTCAATTGATTGCAGGTGATGAAAGCATCGAAGGGTAAGGCCAACCCTGTTTTGTTGAATAAAATCCTCGGAGAGAAGTTAAATGCCAATTAGTTCTTAATGCTCGCCTAATTCAGAATGTGATTAGCTATTTCTTTTCCTTATTTTGTAAAATGTCCAGTTTACACTGCACATTTTTGTACTTCACTAGCTAATTTGAAAAGGAAGCATATTTGTTGTATCTTATGCAAGCAGCATAGCATAACTGAATTTGACAATTTGGTTTAAACTTTTCATCTGTAACCAATTAGTTGCTAATAGAAGGATGACTTGAATTGTGAAGGAAAAAAAAATCAAGTTCACGCAGCCATACTGCAAAAAACAGCAGACTGCGTTATACAAAAGTGAACCCACTGATACAATATAACAAAATATATAAATAGTCAAGTACTGCTCAAATACTGGGTTAAACACTTAATAGTCAATCATGTAAAATAAGAGGCAACTACCAAGCAATTATTGGGAAACAAAAAGTTACACAGGACAACTACATAACTGCTAACATCAGCAGCCCATCACAGCTAAAGCTGCGGCAACTACTTTAAACTATATTTACATTTTACAACACCAGAACAATCCTGTTAGTGCATACAGTGAGAATGGCCATGACTAATCCTCATTGTCATAGTCCTCATCCTCATCAACCTGCACCGTCAGATGTCCAAAACCAGATGGCCCGACACCGATGTTTCCAATGGCATCTGCCATCGGCCAATCTGCCTGGTGGTTGTTGTTGGCTTCTTCCACCTTAGAGCTTGTACCTGGTGCAGCTGCTGGTGGTGGAACCTCTACAGGAGGCTGTGCACTTTGGGGTATGTGCTCATTGTTATGGTTGCTCTCTGGGACTGTTTCCTCTCCTGGTAAGGGTTCACCTTGTTCAGCAAACATGCTGCTCTCATCCTCAAATTGTACATACCCAACTTCCTTTCTCTTGGTTGGTGGCCGTCCTCGGCCCCTGCCTCGACCTCTCCCACGTCCTCTAGGGCTGATGTTCGCGCTTCTTATGGCCTGAAAAAGCAAAGATCCATTACAACGCAGCCATTGCTACAGCATTATTACATGGGCTGTGATTGCTGGTGTAGTCATACCATTTTGCTGGATCTTGATTCATCATTCTCTGGGTCGCTGCCATTTGACTTTCTGCAAAGTGAATTTCAAACACTAGTAAGGCACTTGTTGCGGTGAGTCGTGAAGAGGTGATTATAACAAATTAACAACTGAATTTACCTTCTTCTAGGTAACCCTCTCTCATCCCCACAAGAGTCAGCACCACCAAGGTCCGGTACCTTGTTGACAACTTCAGTCAGGAAATCAAATGAACTATACCTCTTCACACATTGCTTCCTGAAGATAAAAAGGACAAATACAGAGCTGTTAGCCATTCACTCTGAAACTAAAAGCATAAAGTAACTGTGAATACAAAGGTAAAACTCAAACAAAATCATTAAGTCTTTTAAAAAAACAAAATCATTAAGGAACAATATGACATTATAAGCCACAATATAGCATCATTTAAATAAGGAAAACGTTTTATCATATACCTAGCCATTTAATGATAAAAGCCATTTAAAGATAAATTAACTTATAAGAATTTAGAAGAACCCAGATTTGCCAATATCAGAAGTATATGCTCAGTTTCAGTTTATCCTCTACAAATCTCCTTGACCTCAATTTCCAGAAACTACAGCAGCTTTACATTGTAAAGAAAAATACCAGCTTCCAAATTGGTTACAAAAACCAACCTGCTGTCATGTTCAGAATTCAGTCTTAGAATATTATTTTGATGTGAGACTTCCCCCGAAAGCGATCAGTCCATCGCTTCCTTCAGAGGTCAGACAAGAACATTAGTTGAGTCTAATTTGAGTACCTTATGTTTTTCCTATACAAATTAGTTGGCCATAGGCAGGGACCGACCAGTTCTGGAACCCCACCTACAGATATTATAAGCAATTAACTTAGATAACAGCTATTTGTTAAATAGTCTGCTTTTTTAATCAATGATGAATTCACACAAAAGCCATATGCAGCGGTATGGAAAGGGTGATAGTTATGAGGCATGAGCTATATCCAATAAATTTTGGACAACATATCTGCCAAGTTATGTGCCTTCAATAACATAAACAAGTTGTCATCATACAAGATCCTCGGTGTCTTTTTTTTTTTTGAGAAAAAAACAACAGATGGTGAACCATATCTAAGGTAAAAGAAGAAAAGAAAACTTTTCTCAGCTTCAGCATCTCAAAAAGGAACTTTTCCAGAAAAAATGTACATGCCCTAAAGATGGGACAGCTTATATTATACTTTAAAGTTCAAACTTATCAATGGCCAACTGGAAGCTTTCAGGTTCGAGTCCCCAGACATGATAAATATTATTCATCATTGAATAATTTATCAAATTTATATTGTTAGATCATTACTTAGCTAGTTTACATGGTACTGATAATAAACATAATATATACAATACATCGCCACGTCAAATTCTGTAAAAAAAAGTCTGGTAGTACTCACAGGTGGAAGGAATTCAGAGTCTTTGCACCACTTTGAAGAGTAATTTCATAGGTCCGGTCAATTAAATCTTGCAGAAACAATTCAAGAGCCCTTGCTGCATGCAAATACAAAAAAAAATCTAAATGTCAGAAATTCAATTTATATGGTCCATCATGATTCCAACTAAGATTTGCAGCATATCCAGAAAATAAATGGATAAAATGTTGCCTGGAAACTCAGGAGAGAAATTGAAATACTGACTATTCACTAAACCTCCTAAATTATAAGGTGTCTCTTTTTTGCTTATTTCCTTACTCTAAAATCTAGTGTACCCCTCTAAAATTATATTTCACATAGTAAGAATAAACCCTAAATCAGTTTGTGCACATAACTATTAGCCAGATGGCCAGACCTCAGATTATGATATATAGATCACAATTTTTGCTTGTTTCCTTGGTCTTATACTAGATTATTGTGGAACAAGAATGTAGATATGTAAATATCAAAGCACAATGATTCAGGTAGAACTTACAAACTAAAACAGGCACCGCTAGTGCAATCTTGCCAACGTCCTCATCTGCTTGCATTATCTTTTTTATCCGAGCCTATTATAAGAGAGAAAATAATTAGAGAATAACGTCACACCGTTAGAACTGTGTAAATATTTCAAACGTCAAATCCTCAAGCACACTGCATAATATGGAATTACAAAACTGTGCCCTGTATACAATGAAAACTTTAAGGCAACTACTCAAAATTATCTGTATCCCGACCTATATAGTAACAAGCACAGGCACCACACAATAAACCTGAAACTTTCGGTATTCAACACATTGATAGACATCATAGAAGTTGTTTAAATCATATTTCATTTAGCAAATCCTGCAATTCGCAAACATATGATACTAGCTAGGTAAATACAATAGACGATGCTCCTGCAGCACAAAACAGAATAGGTCTGTGTGGCTCAGAAATTCAACTATGTGATTCAATGAAAAAAAATCTCACCAAAAAAAAATGCTGCTTCATCACTACACTGCAGGTACTGATCTCCATAAATTCGTTGTGCTCGCATGTTACTTTTAAGAGATTCTGGGACCAAGCGTGGGAACAAAATATGACACCCCGTCCCCAAATACAATGCACCTTTCTCACCTTGGAAGCCCACAGCCAAGGGAGAGCATCTGAACCTATAGCACTGCAATATCAGACTAGATAGTTCCTTCTATCACGAATTTGTGCTAACAAGAACCAATTACTCGTTAACTATACACAACAACTAAGAGCGACCGTCAAGAATATTAGAACAGAGGAAGTTGGCATCATCTCAAAAACTCAAAACACTCCTACAAGGACATAATAATAACCCATGAATATCGGTTACACATGTTGAATTGCACATCGTAATCACTCCCAGGTCCCAGCCATACATGCTCACATACACGTAGTGGCGGACCCAGGGATTTGGTAGAGCCTGGGCAGGATGTTGTAATCTGAAGACGTGTTGTGGTGCCTTGTTCAGTAGTTTATAGTCATGCTAAAGCTTTTGTTTCTGCCCAGCGCATCAGTGCATGCAATGTATTTCCTGCTCTCGGTGGAGGCTGGGGAGCCCGGGAAATTGCCCAGGGTCGCCGGGCCCTGGGTCCGCCCAGGATACACGTAGGAACAGTGCCACTAGATCCCGAATCTAGCAGCTCATCTTATGCATCTAGGACGCCATGCGAGTATGCGACAGAGCACAAACTTGTAGCACGTCGAGCTCACACCAGGCCGCCCCGTTACACTCACCGCAAGTCTAGAACAGAACTGATTTAGCGGGCTGCGAGACCCCACAAATCCCTCCACCCTAACACCAACGCCAGCACCCCTCCCTCACCCCCACACACATCACGAACACAGAATCACCCGCAGAAATTCCAAACCCCCCACCCAAGCTCACCACCGGAGAAAGGCCGACGCCTCGAAAAATAAAAATAAAAACATAATGAAAAGAAAAACCAAACAAATTAATTTCCCCGTGTGCGCGCCGCGCGCTCGCGTACACGCGACGCGAGCCAGCACGGTGAGCCGATCTGCGCCGCCGCCGCACGGCGCCTCCGCCTCGCCCCCGCGGGAACAGAACAACGACGCCGCGGGGTCAACGCCGCGCGCCGCCGCCGGATCCCGCCCGCAGACGCGGAGATCCGCGCCCCCGCGAGCCGGCGCAGATCGGATCACGCGCGCGCGGCGGCAGATCAGAGCCACAGGCAGACGTACGCAGCGCAGAGAGAAAGAGCGAGATAGAGAAGTGGGTGGGGGAGACGAACCGCGGGGAAGCGGGTGCCGAGCTTCTTCCTCATCTTCGCCTCCGCCGCCGCCGCCGCCGCCTCGCCTCGCCCTCGCCTCCGGCTCGACGGACGCTTCCGTAGTCCACTCTCTTCTTCTTCTCTCTCTCAAATTTTTTTGGCTTTTTTTTTCGTGAGGCTGGGTCTCTTTTGCCTTATTCTTTTGGCGTCGCGTGCCCCGCTTCCACCACCAGACGGACGGACGAGGCCAAAATTGAAGGCACGCAGCGCAGGCAGCAGCAACACCACCGCGCGGCGTGACGGCGTCGCATCCATCCCGAGGAGCCCGTGCTCGCACCGCGTCACATCGCGGAAGGCGCCCGGATTGGGCCGGGCTCATCATTGTCTGTATCCGCCCAAATTGTCTGTATCCGCCTAAATCTACTGGGCCAAGAGGCGGCTTGATTGGACAGGGCTCCACATTGTCTGTGGGCCTGGACTCTAGCCTGCTGGCGTAGGCCGGGAAACCTATATAGCTTCCGGAAACTTTTTTTTTCCATGTAGCTTTCACTGTTTGAGATTTGTGTAGATCAGAATGGACGTACCAGATTGATGCGACAGAAGATGTGACAACAGCGGAGACATGCACGTGGACAGCTGGAGCCGCGTCGCTGGTTGCATGCATTAGCTGGTCGGGAGTGATTCCGTTTAGATTTTGATCTTCAAGTTCATTTTTCTCTCAAACTATAACTCTTTTTTCAAATCCGTTTGAACCATGATATTATTTAGAATTTATGCTACAAAACAAGCTCCAATTTGATTATATTTTATATTTTTTTAAAAAAATCAACATTTACAGTAAACTAGTTCAACGTTTTTGTTACACTATTTTAACATTTTATATATTGAATCTAATCCAACATCAGAAATTTACTACTTCAACATTTTTCAGGTACTATCTCAACATTTGTAATATATTGTTTTAACATTTTATAAAAAATGTTGAATTAGTTTTCTAAGTGTTGAATTGATATTTTTGAAATGTTGAATCAAGTTGATAAAATGTTGAATCAAGTTGATAAAATGTTGAATCTGAATCACATGAAATTTTATAGAGCGCTAATAGAATTTTATACCAGAAAAAAAGAAATAGAATATATGTGAGACTTTATTTCTGACGGAATACAAAAGATCGACGTTATGAATGATATGCACGCACGTGGATAATTAGAAGTATGATGCGCTCGTATATGAATAATTGAGATAGTACTAGTGTGTTGCTGGGCCTTGTTGAGCCTCTAAGCCAACTTACTTATGTGGTGCACGGAAGCTGTATAGGAGGCCCCGGCGTAGGCGCAGCCCAATGCAATTCACCTCCGTCCAAAACACGTAAGAAGAATCAGTAATGCTCCAATACGGCCGCTCTCACCATTTCCCCTCCCAAACCAGCGCACCGCAGCCCCGTTTCATCCCCGCCTTCGTCGCCCGCATCGTCGTCGCCGCCTCGTGTCGGCCCCGCCTCCTCGCGCCTCCGTCGACCGGCGTCCCCGGCGAGGCGACGTGGTCGCCCGCATCGTCGCCGTCGCCTCGTGTCGGCCTCGCCTCCCCGCGCCTCCGTCGACTCGGCGTTCCCGGCGCGGCGCCGCCACGTTGCCCCACCTCTCCGCGCCTTCGTCGGCCGGTGTCCGAGGCGCAGCTCCGCCCGCGTCGTCCCCGCTTCCCCGCGTCTCCGTTGTCCGGCGTCCCTAGCGCGGCACCACCCAGTGTCGTCCCTGCCTCCCCTCGCGACGGAGTCGTCACCGTCGCCCCTCGTCGTCTCCACGGAGAGGAGAGGGAGTTGCAGTGGACGGCGAGGGCGGAGAAGCCTGCGCCGTCATACCCACCGGAGGAGGAAAGGAGAGGGCCATGGGCTCCATGGCCACCGCACCCAACTTCTGCTGCCGCCGGGCTCGAGCCAGCCATGGATGCGTCGCCGGTGTGCACGCGGAGCTCCGTCGCCAGCGTGGATGACGCGTGCGCAAGGTAGGGGAGGGGGTGGCGTCCCGGCCATCCTCCGCGGACACCGCCGCTGTCGGCGGCCATCTCCTCTCGCGCCGACGCCATCTGCTCGCCGTCCTTCTCCTCCTCCTCCTTCTCTTATTCTCATTTTTTGGTAGGGTTTTCTCCATGTTGCAAGATCACGTTTTGGCTAGGGTTTTCTTCATGTTGCAAGATCACGTTTCACGTGTTTCGAATGTTCCATAAAAATGTTGCAAGAATGTTGCAAAAGTAGATTTGGGATGTTCTAGGGTTTTGCTCCATGTTGCAACAGCATGTTTCACGTGTTTCGGATGTTCTAGACGAATGTCGCAACTGTTTCATGTGAATGTTGCAAAAATAGATCTAGGATGTTGCGATGTTGCATATGTTTCGCTTGCACGTTGCAAGTGTTTCATCCGGACGTTGCATTTTTATTGAGATGTTTCACGTGGATTTGAATATTCCATGCAACATAAATTGGATATGCAGTGGGTTTTATCAATCAATGGATGACAACATTTTTCAACAATTTTTTTGTGTCGCAAATGTGAAGTTTTGATGTTTCGGATAACTATTTTTAATGTTGCATATGTGGGCCCCACCATCTGATTTTTTGCGTCCGTCCGAACGTCCGCGCGCTAACAACACCGAAGAAGAATATGCAACGTGTTGTTTCGACCTTCGAGACATGGAACGTGAAAAAGAAAATATTTTGAACTTGCTCGAGTAACGTCGCACGTTTAATATAAAATCCGTAACCCGACAACAAAATTATAACGTATGGAAGGATCGTGGTTGATTTTTATAAACATTATTAAAAGGTTTTCGTAAAATTACAATGGTTTGACAGACGAAAGAAAAGCTTAGATAGATAAAGAAATTGTTTGTCCATAAACTTTTGTTGTTCTCCTTTGAAAAGATCACTACCCACCAGGGTGCCAGGTCGGCAATCTCTATCTCTAACACACAATAAAAATTTCCTCCCAGTTTTCATTAGAACAGAAGTTTTATTTGAAATAAAAACTTCCTCCCGTTTTTTTAAACTTTTGAAGAGCACCACAATACCAATCAGAACTTCAAAACAGGCAAAAGCATGAAGCGCAGAGAAATTTCAATCCCTCATCTACAAAAGTTTATAAATTATTAGAACTAATAAATCAATACTGTACTTAATTACCACTATCTTAAATGTTCTGCGATGCTTGCAATCTACACGATCGCGAACAAGGTGCTACAAGAACAAATCTGACATTTTACATGACTACAAGAACAATCTGTTCCCTGATGTTTCACCAAAGCTGAAGCTAACA
>OAMR01000279.1:494099-541227 GCA_900205405.1 Echinochloa crus-galli
CGTCGACCGGCGTTCCCGGCGCGGCGCCGCCCCACGTTGCCCCACCTCTCCGCGCCTTCGTCGGCCGGTGTCCGAGGCGCAGCTCCGCCCCGCGTCGTCCCCGCTTCCCCGCGTCTCCGTTGTCCGGCGTCCCTAGCGCGGCACCACCCAGTGTCGTCCCTGCCTCCCCTCGCGACGGAGTCGTCACCGTCGCCCCTCGTCGTCTCCACGGAGAGGAGAGGGAGTTGCAGTGGACGGCGAGGGCGGAGAAGCCTGCGCCGTCATACCCACCGGAGGAGGAAAGGAGAGGGCCATGGGCTCCATGGCCACCGCACCCAACTTCTGCTGCCGCCGGGCTCGAGCCAGCCATGGATGCGTCGCCGGTGTGCACGCGGAGCTCCGTCGCCAGCGTGGATGACGCGTGCGCAAGGTAGGGGAGGGGGTGGCGTCCCGGCCATCCTCCGCGGACACCGCCGCTGTCGGCGGCCATCTCCTCTCGCGCCGACGCCATCTGCTCGCCGTCCTTCTCCTCCTCCTCCTTCTCTTATTCTCATTTTTTGGTAGGGTTTTCTCCATGTTGCAAGATCACGTTTTGGCTAGGGTTTTCTTCATGTTGCAAGATCACGTTTCACGTGTTTCGAATGTTCCATAAAAATGTTGCAAGAATGTTGCAAAAGTAGATTTGGGATGTTCTAGGGTTTTGCTCCATGTTGCAACAGCATGTTTCACGTGTTTCGGATGTTCTAGACGAATGTCGCAACTGTTTCATGTGAATGTTGCAAAAATAGATCTAGGATGTTGCGATGTTGCATATGTTTCGCTTGCACGTTGCAAGTGTTTCATCCGGACGTTGCATTTTTATTGAGATGTTTCACGTGGATTTGAATATTCCATGCAACATAAATTGGATATGCAGTGGGTTTTATCAATCAATGGATGACAACATTTTTCAACAATTTTTTTGTGTCGCAAATGTGAAGTTTTGATGTTTCGGATAACTATTTTTAATGTTGCATATGTGGGCCCCACCATCTGATTTTTTGCGTCCGTCCGAACGTCCGCGCGCTAACAACACCGAAGAAGAATATGCAACGTGTTGTTTCGACCTTCGAGACATGGAACGTGAAAAAGAAAATATTTTGAACTTGCTCGAGTAACGTCGCACGTTTAATATAAAATCCGTAACCCGACAACAAAATTATAACGTATGGAAGGATCGTGGTTGATTTTTATAAACATTATTAAAAGGTTTTCGTAAAATTACAATGGTTTGACAGACGAAAGAAAAGCTTAGATAGATAAAGAAATTGTTTGTCCATAAACTTTTGTTGTTCTCCTTTGAAAAGATCACTACCCACCAGGGTGCCAGGTCGGCAATCTCTATCTCTAACACACAATAAAAATTTCCTCCCAGTTTTCATTAGAACAGAAGTTTTATTTGAAATAAAAACTTCCTCCCGTTTTTTTAAACTTTTGAAGAGCACCACAATACCAATCAGAACTTCAAAACAGGCAAAAGCATGAAGCGCAGAGAAATTTCAATCCCTCATCTACAAAAGTTTATAAATTATTAGAACTAATAAATCAATACTGTACTTAATTACCACTATCTTAAATGTTCTGCGATGCTTGCAATCTACACGATCGCGAACAAGGTGCTACAAGAACAAATCTGACATTTTACATGACTACAAGAACAATCTGTTCCCTGATGTTTCACCAAAGCTGAAGCTAACAAATGTTTCCATCACGCACACATGAATAAACGTCCAGACAAACACAAAACCCAGCCGACTCGGTGAAGTAAGCTGAACCTAAATGGTCAGAACTGATTCCACCTTATCTGGCACAGGAATTAATCGCTTTCCTTTCCAGCATCTGCAAGTGAACACAAGTGTTAGTTATTCAGAAGAAGGCACACAATACAATGTTTTTATGAACACTATGTGCAAATAATCATGTTGCCTCGAGACGGTAACGAGCAGATACTTATGAATGAAAGAGAAGGAAAGAGACCACCAGGAAATGCAACCAGAATGAGTACTCAACCATATGATAATATAGAGTATGAAAAAAATATGAAAGCTGATTTCAAAAGGATTGCACATGGTAGGATGCTTTAACTATAGAAGTGTGAAGCCCATCAAGACTGCTAACTGCTGCAATAGTGTTTAGTGGTCTTTTCAAGTAAAAATGCAAGAAATAGATGAAAAAAAGCAATGTCGTCAGCACAAGCTACAAAAGGGTGTGCAGTGTGCTGAATCATTATACTATGAATCTATGGTAATCCTAGAACATCACGATAGAAATTCTTAACCTGCTGGTCACTGTCAGAACATACAGATGTGAATATAATAGACCTATACACACCAAAATCGCATATAATCTGTTGTATTCTAAATTTTTGAGTGATAAAAAGATAGTGTGTAGTTCTTTCAGTTTCCACCATTCCAAAATTTGAGGATTCAAATCTACCAGATGTTTCTGTGAAAAGCCTCAAGGAAACAGCCTTTCAGGATTTTTCACAATACCACTGAAGCAAACATTCACCATTTAAAATTTTGTTCCGGGAATCGGGAGCACACATTCACCATTTATGCAGACACTACAAAGGTCAGTTTGAAGAATGCCATCTCAATGGAAGCAAGGCAACTGAGGCATGGTGGCCAAGGCTAGTGTGGAGCATAGAAAATCTGTCTAGTGGCAAGAATGAAGAAATGCCCCAGCTGGGACAGCTGGTGATGAAGGCGCTGCGTGCCTGTTACTTCTTCAATCCATATTCATGATCCAAACTTGTACAGAGATATGATGGTGCATTCACGCAATAAATACAATCGTAGAAGTAAGATCATCTCCAAGATTTTTGCAAAAATGTTGAAACAAATGTCAAAACTCTAGCGTAAACTAATGTGCCTCAGAATAATACCCTTTTTGGGTAAGTTTGGTGTGTTCAGAAGGGCAAGTCTAAGGGAAACTCTTGCCTAATGCTGGGGGCTGGGCCTGAACTGAATTATAGTAATTTTGAAGAAAAATACAGCAAATACTTAAAACTGCAGATCTCACATTTTAAGAAATTGTAAGCTGTTGAAAGCAAATGATATAATGGCTAATTGAATCATACCATCAGCAGAACCATCGCCAGCTTCTGCATCATCATTATCGCCTTCATCTCCACCCTTTACATTCTCTTCAACATCTTCATCATCATCTTCCAGGTCATCATCTTCATCATCATCATCATCATCTTCTATTTTAGGTGGTGGTGGCAAGGGTATGAAACTTGATGTACTTCTCCTACGAGAACTAGTGATAATATTACTCGTGTCTATGCCCTCAAGTTCCTTTGCTCTTTCTTTTCTCTTCTTCACTGCTTTAATTTCTGCCCATAACATTAAAAGGCATGTTAGAGACAGAGAGATCAGCTGAACGCAGTTCATTTTAATGCCTTACAGAACCAACAGCTTCTGCAGTATTCAAATTTCGAGAACAAGGTACGGTTTACTGTATCGACAAATCATACTTTGTCAAAAGGAAACAGAAAATAGAGTTTCCCTGGATAATCCAATACTTAACTCCACAAGAAAACCTACCTTTGTCAGAAGGATTTTTTGACAACCCTTCCTTTCGAAGCATATCCTCTAACTCCTTTATCAAACAGGCCTCACGTTTGTGCTCAGGAGCTTGCTTAGCTCTCCGATATACAGTGGGTGGAATACTAAAACAAAGGAAACATATTAGTAAATTTATCATTTTAAAATCCATAATTCCATATGGTAAATCAAGTATGAGGTAGTACGTCATTCCACAAGACTTGATAATAGACTTCAGACGCTCTACTTGTTTCCCGTAAGCTGGAGCTTGTTGTCGTTTTATCTGGACATCAAAACAGATATATGAGTACAAGTACGACAGACATGTTCACATAGCAAGGAATTAAGTGTGCCAAAAGTTCAAGCTGAAAACCTTGTTATCTTCCTCAGCGGATGAATGCGAGTTATCCTCTTCTGCTGAGTTGCCACCCTGTTCATCAGCACTTCTATCTGAATCTCGATTTGCAATCTTTTTAGCCTTTGGGGTTGATAGTTTCTTCTCATCTGCAACCTTTTTCTGCTTTTTCCTGACTCTTGCCTTTTCTGCCTTTTTCTTTCTTGGCTTAATATCCTCATCACTGTCCTCCATCTCACTATTATTTAATTCAGAGCTATCTGAGTCTTCACGGACTCTTTTAGAGCCTTTACTTGTTTTTTGGTCAGCATCCATGGGAGATACCTTTTTACTTTTTTTCTTTGTCCCGTTTGCAGGTTCTTGCATAACCTGCCACACAGAAAAAAGGAAAAAAAAGAACCAAACTTCATATCCTCGAATTAATTCATATAAAAAAGGTTCAAAGCACATTCAACTAAAGATATACATGTTACTCATGAGTATATTAAACTGACCCTGTCTAACTCTGTAGAAATAAATTTCTTGTAAGCATCCAAAGCTTTCTTCTGAATCTTGAGATCTTCTTCCAATGTACGGCGAACTCCTTTTGCAGTAAGAGTTCTGCATTTATCTCACCTTGTAAATACATGCTAAATAGCAAAATGCAAAAGGGCTGGTAAAATGGTCATCGAGTACAATACAAAAAGGGCATTGGAAATACCCAAAAACATCATTACATCATGTTTTCTGTTTCAGCAGTAGTATTTCATGGTCCAAAATCTAGTGTTCAAACTTCAAACCACCATATGTAAAATACAACATTAAATAAGTAAACATTCTGGGGAGAATTTTTAAAAACAGAATAAGATAAACCCGAAGTATAACAACACCCCTTGCTAACTCTCCAAATATCAATCAGGGTATGCAACAAGCATTCCGACCAAAATACTCGCTCCAACCACTAAGCCTTGATATTTTCTACTTTTCATGGCCTCCAAGATGCAATGTTGATCATTAATGTTCCATAGTACTAGAAGAATATGGAATCATGAAAGTACTTTCGATGTTGTATCTGTTAACGTCATTTGCTTGTCCCAATGTCTCATATACATTAATGTGCAAAGTTGAAAAGTTTAACAAACTAACGCATGGTAACAACGAAGATAAGTATCAACTTATGGTAATAGCAATGAGTAGTATAGACGACATACTCAGAGTTCTTTCTAAAATAAGAAACCCTTTTTTCGATGGCTTCTTTTATCATGTCTTCACTAATATCACTGCTGGAAGCTTTGTTCTCTTCTCCCTCGGGATCTTTTTCTGTCTCACTTGAATTTACGACTTGAGCATCAGCACTGGAGGACATTTTGTTTGAAACAGGAGTTGGTTTACCATCATCTGACCCTTCTTTAGATAAATGATCATCTTTGGCTTCAGCATCCTCTGATGCATTATCATTTGTGTTTTCATCATCAGACTCAGCAAAAACCTGTTATATTTGGCCAACAAAGAAAAGAGTGAGTAGAAGTGAGTTGTCAGAGAAAGCAATTTTGAAGAAGAAAAGGAACAAAGATTGACTGGAATAGAAGTAACAGGTTCATGCTGAGAAAAAAAGTTGCATGTAGCAGTGTAGCATCAGGATCTAATGATTTCCAGATTATAACCTAAGGGGCAAGCTATCTATACCAGCAAAACTGCCACTATTTCAAATATAGATATACCTAGAGAACCTTAGTCCCAGTTTAGAGAAAACAACCACATGAATTTTCAAAGCCCTGAAGTGCTAACTTTAAATGCAAAACCAAAGCCTAGCATCTAAGAGTAACATTGTAGCTGTTTAATTTTAGTAAATCCTTCCAAAAATATAACCACTATTCATCACCTTTCCCTTAGTTTTGTACTGTAACATAATGTTCAAGCACCATCCTATGCGTGTTCGTAGACAATAGTCTGAATGCATATTTATTAAAGGAAAAATGGATGGATTGAAAATGGAAAAATAGCCGATTAGGTCCCTGAACCACAACCCAGTCAGCTTTTGGGTGTAAAAATGAGGAGAAAGAAGAATCATGAAGTGATTTTGATGCCACAGGATTTACAAGTGATAAAGATGATGGAAGTTTATGCCGGCTGGGAGAGGAGATATTCCATTTAGACACCCCCAAAACCTAATGGACGGTGACGTGGCTCGCCAACATGGCGCTCCATGTCAGCGAAAGGACAAAGTTGAGCCGATTTAGATAGTTCAGGGACTAAATTGAACGTTTTGATAGTTGAGGGATGAAATTGAGCCGTGCACGATAGTTCAAGGACAAATTCGGCTATTTTGCCATTGAAAATCACTTGGTACATGCACATGGTGGGCTTGATCAAATATTGTCATACAGAGGGGTAGTAAAGAATATTATCTACTTTTAAAGTCATCTGGTTCCATCAGAGGCACAACTTAAAACTAAAGAGGTTGAATATTTGTGTACAAGCACAGTGTTCAATTATAGTTTCTCCACATCTTTAAAAGGATACCTCTGTAAACCGCTGAACGTACCTTGTCCACACATTGCTTTATGAACTTTTTGTGTGCATCAAGAGATTTTATCTCCAAGCTCAGGTCCTTCTCCAGCACTCTCCTAACACCTTCAAGGGTCAAGGAGCTGAAAAAGAAAATCTTTTGTGTAAGTGTAACGTTCCTCTTTGTTAAACAAAATATCACCACTAAAATTGAATCTTAGTACAAAATTAACATTAAGGCATTAAGCCATGTCACCTCTAAAACTATAGCCATCATATCGAAGTCAAACAAAATACAACCATCAGATCTCAACTAGGTGACAAGTTTTTCAGGTAGACACCTTTGGGTTGAGATAGTGGAAGTTTTTTAGAACCGCACAACATGCCATGAAAACCTGAAAAGGCACCCTTTCAGCCTTTCGCAAAAAGGCATGTTTCCATTGCACCATTTATAATTTACTTTGGCTAGAGAGATAACGTGAAAAAACAGCATTTTTCTATATATAACACTCTTAACAGTTATACAAATACTTAAGTTTGTTCAAAGATGATAGAAAAATTCCATTAATTATCGCACAGTAAAATTATCGGCAATGAGCTAGTAGTAAAAAGAAGAATGTGATAACATCCTCTTGTCACTCTTGCTCGGATTCACACAGGAGCCAACACAGCCAAGCCCTCAGCAAAAGGCACACGCCAAGGTACACCAAGAATTGATCACCCCACACAAAACAACAATGCCCTCCGTTTCAAAAGGTGGCACCTAGCATCTAGGGGCCTGTTTAGTTCCCGGTCAAATCATCAAACTTTCAAAAATTCTCTCTCAAAACTTCACTATTCACCTATCACATCAAATCTCTCTCCTCATGCATAGAGTACTAAACATGGGTAAATAAAAAAACTAGTTGCATGGTTTTGATGTACACAACAAGACGAATCTTTTGAGTCTAGTTAGGTCATGATAGGACAATGTTTACCACAAACAAACAAAAAGTGCTACAGTGTCCGATGTGACTTTTTCACTTCACTTTTCACCTTTTCTCATGAACTAAACACCCCCTAGGTATTTTTCCGCCTAGAGCGGTGTAAGAATACATCTGTGTATGGAAGTTTGACTAATTGGAGATGGAGAAAGATAAATATGGTCATGGAATAGTCATGAATGCATGATAACGTCAATTTTTCCTTGTTTTACTATGCCATTTTTCTCTATTTAACAAATATTAGTATAATGCAAAAGTACAACTGCCTGGAAAACGCCGTCGACTAGGCAGAGCCTGACCACCTAACTAGCGCCTAGGTGCTTTTTGAAATATATAACAGTGAAATCATTGGCTCCCTATGAAGAACTGAAACGAAGATTTGGAATTTGGGAATGAAATGATAGACAGTTGACATCCCCAAATTTCCATTTCTCCCTAACCTCTAAAACCCTAGGAGTAGGAGCTGCTGGCTGGTGCTGAGGCCAGCACTAACCATTGAGAAGATCACGGTTCATGATTCATCACCACCGCTTGACTCTCTCTGCTACAAATCCAGCCACCACAACAGAATAATTAGAAACCCCGCCGCGCCCCACTCGGCCAAAAGCTCAAAACCCTCCCCCCTAGTGCACGACCGTCCGAGGCAAGCCAACAGCGCCGACCAACCGAGACGCCGAGAAGCGCCGCGATTCCAGAAACCGGCAGCAGCCGCGGCCACAGACCTTAACCCTAGGTCGCCAAAACCCTAGATGGAGGGGCGGGACGGCCGCACCAGCCCCGAGAAAATGGAGGAAAGGGGAGGAGGAGTGCTCACTCGGCCTGCTTCTTGAAGTCGGGGACGCGGGCGCGTATGGCCTTCTCGATCTCCTCCTCCATCTCCCGCGCCGCCGCCCCGGCGTCGGCGTCGGCGCCCATCGCGGTGGTGGTGGCCGCTGCGCTGCCTCTGCTGCTCCCGTCGTCACCCGCTCGCCTCTTGCTGATTGAGAATTTACTGCTGCCGTTTCCGGTCACGGCGCAGAAGAAACACGCCGACCACGGCTGCGCTGAGGAGCTGGGGGGTCACTTTGGGCCGGGCCGGGCCAGGCCGTCACGTACGCGCCGCGCGTTGAGAGATTGATAGGTGGCCCACTGGGCCGGTTGCTTCTCCCCACCAGCGCCCGCGCCCACCCCGGGCTTACGCACCTGGGCCTGCCCTTGCCGCTTAATTACGCCAACTTGCCACTAGATATAATTGCGCGGCCAGCGAAGGCCCCCTCGCCTAATCTCCGGCGGGCGGCTCCACTCCGACCTTGGCCTGCGGCCGCCGCTTTCCCAGCCAGCACGCCAGCCGCCGATCGTCGGTCTCGGCCAGATCCGGGAGGCGCCGGGCTCCGCGGAGGCTCTAGATCGCGTTGCGCGCCGATGCCGCGCGACCTGTCCGTCGCGGTCGCGGTCGCCGCCGCGGCGGCGGCGGCGGTCGCCGTCCCCGCCCGTGGGTACCGCGGCCGGAGGGGGCGCAGGGACCGAAGCCCAGCCCCGTCCGTAGCAGATCCCCATATCGCCCTCGTATAGGTGACCTCAGCTACCCTGTCGCACGCGCAGAGATCTGGCGGCTCTCTTTTTATTATTATATTTTTTGTATAGGTTGTACTGTAAAAAAAATATGAGGTGATGCAAATCCGCTAGAAATTTTGTACTAATAGCTTGTTTGATGGAAATGGAGGGACATGCAGTTCTGCTTATGGTTATTGGATCCATCTATTGTTGCTTGGTGTGATTGTTTGAGCTAGCTAGTGTGTTAGTATGCTGGGGTATATCATATTTCAAGAAATAACGAGTTATGAGAAAATGTGTGACATTCACAATGCTTCAGAAAGATACAGATTTCCGAGGAGAAACATAAATTGCTATGTTTTGTGTTACTTGCCTTTACGGACTAACAACAGTTGCTTTCGTAAAAAGCATGGAATCTACAAAGATTTTACTCTGTGCTGTATTGCTGTGGAATGCTTCACCCCCAAAGCTTATTGTAACAGTGTCTGAGGTAACTGCTTTCGCCCACGTTTTAGGGCTTCAGGAGCTGACGGTAATTCCTTGTTTAATGCTGTTAAGCTCCTAGTCTTATCCTCACAGTGCTAATCTCTGTACCGCAGAAGGAGGAGCCCTTCACACTCCCTGAGAAGACGCAAGAGCCGATCTCCGTCTCCTAGGAGGCGCAAGAGTCGGTCTCCATCACAAAAGCGTCACAGAAGAAAGAGAAGTCCAAGTGTCACTAGCTCTCCAATCACCGCGTCTCAAAGTTCCCACCCTGGGTTGGCAGAGGATAAGAATGCTACTGATAAGCAACGGCTAGAAGAAGAAAAGAAAAGGTGGGAAGTATCTGCTTTGCTACATAGTCTAGATTATTCCTTCTACAGACCAAACTATTTACTGTTGCACCATTTCCTGTACCTCTTCTGCGATGTTGACAATGAATTGTACTAATTTAGCTGCTGTTTGCACCGGAATATGTCACAAGGTCAGCTCTATTTGGCATATGTATATCTATTTTCCTGAGTACATCAGCTGCAGTTTTATTATTGCATTTTGAAAAAATACTCCAGGATATGACTATTGGATGAGGTGATCATTGGCTTTATTAGACGATTGCACTTACAAATTTCAAATTCAGTAGGAGCTCATGTTTTCCTTGGAATGTGGTAGGTCTAGCTAGCTCCAAAGAAATTATCTATGATGGGGTGATGGACAAAATGCATTGTAACTTTCCCTGCCAAAAAAAAATAGGCATTGGAACCAATGTTCTAAAAAAATTGTGTTGTATGTAACAAAATGATTTGTAATTATGTCCACAAATTTAAACTGCTTCAGAGTATGATAGTATTTGCCATGTGGTACTTACATGTCCGTTTTACTGCCTAATTTGAGTGCTTTGATGGCTCTTGCGTTTTGTTTTGAGCTTGAATTATTGTGTGTCGAATTAATATCTGTGTTCCAAGGGTTGCAAACAAAATGTTTCTGTTTTTTTCCTGGAAGATGGTTTTGAACTTGATATTGAATGGTGAGCTTACCTCAATAGGGTTTTATGAAAGAAATAGAAGAAGGGTATGTGCAAAGTTGTACCGGTACCACTTCTTAATATCTGCAGCGGATTATAGTTGCTATCGTACTCATCACCTGGGAAACCATTTAATTTTATAATCAATGAAAGAAATAATAACTGCTACTTGAGGGGCCTAAAAGGCTTTTTGTCTAAACAGAAAGTTATAGTAAAAATTACTGCATAGTTTTGTAGCGACCATTTGTTTTAGCAGGGATAAGCTATTGTTAGTATTACAGTCATGGTTTTTAAGGCGTCGCCTAGGCGTCCAGGTGGTGAAGAAACCTAGGCGTCGGGGTCGCCTAACCATTCTTGCCCGCCTTGGCGTGCCAGGCCGCCGGAGAGAGAGAGAGAGGAAGGAAGCTGGGACGTCGGCGGCGGCAAGGATGGCTTGCAGAGGTGGCGGCGGAGGCTGAGGAGGCAGGGGAAGGCGGGCGGCGACGACAGAAGAGGCATCGGGGGCGGGCGGCAGTAGCAGAGGAGGCAGGGGAGAGCGGGCGGGGCAGCAGAGGAGGCGGGGCGCGCGGCGGCGCGGCGGCGGCAGAGGAGCGGGCCGCGGCGAGCGGCGGCGGAGGAGGAGCAGGGGCGGGCGACGGCAGTCCGGCGGAGAAGGATGCAGGGGCGGGTGGCGCGCGGAGGAGGCAGCAGCGGGCGACGGCGGGGTCGGGAGATGAGGGATTGAGGGGTGAGGGGAGCGGATAAGGCTGGGATGAGTGGGAGCACCTAGGGATAGGGCGGGGAGTTGGGCTGGCTTGGCTTGGGCTGGTTTGATGGGCCTTTTTCCATTCTTAGGCCCACTGGTTCCTTCTTTTTCTTTTTTTACAGGTGTATGTAGGTGTATATTAAGGTATATTATGTATGTATAAGGCGTCGCCTCGCCTTACGCCTTAAGCGCCTAGGCGTCCGGGCGGTGGCTCGTCGCCTCGCCTCGCCTTACCGCTTGAAAAACCATGATTACAGTAGGTGTTACTTGGAAAGAAATCTTACAGTTGCAGCTATTCAGTTATGTTTGCTTTTGCTTTGTTATAGGAAATGAATCCAGTTGTTTTTCCATGTTTATTGCCATTGCAACTGTTATATATGTTGTGTTTGTGTTATTAAATTTTATTTAGTACACTGTTGAGTTAGCGCCCTTTATTTTTGGGTTGTGTGTCAAACTTCTCTGTAAAGACGGTCTCATATTAGCTACACAGTAGTACAATATGTTAAGAATGTCTGAGTTGGTTTGATCACTGTGCTGTAACAAATTTTTTAGAAGGTAAGTAAACCAAAAGGGATGTGATTCGACTATCTACTGCGGTGTTATCTAAGTTCACTTTTTTTCATGTTCTAAATCTGTAATGCAGTGAGATTTTAGCTTGTTTCTGTCTCATGTATGCGACCACATATGCTATGCGATAACCTGTCATTTCAAAGTGTCTAAAAATCATTCTTGCTTCTGTGGTTCCACTAACAAGTAGTAGTGGGTAATTTATTGTATAATTGATTTGAAGTTTGAACATTGACTTTGGTGGGGCATGTAGCATGCAAGAATATGTTTAAGTTGGAATATTGAAATGCTTCATGATAAGATCTAAAACTGCCACAAGTTACTTGACATTCTTCTCTACAGGCTTTTCCGAAGGAAGCTACTGCTATAGTTCCACTTGTTATATTTGATGATGCAATTGGTGATCCTTTATCTACTCTTGACCAGTTTTGATAATTCGTTTTTGGATCTGGAACGTACTAGAGGTATGCCTGAAATGCATTAGCTTGTAGTCAAAACTATGCTGATGAAAGGCACAGTAGCTCATAGATAGTGTTAAGATTTTAAATCATGTGCTTTGTTTTTGGCTGTTTTTATGACCTTTAGGAGTTGAATAAAAATCGGCATTGGTCATGCCCTGCATCTTCAGTTTCATTTTGTTAACTTGCTATATAACCTGCAGGCGACAAAAAGAAGTTGAACTGAGACTATTAGAGGAAGAAACGGCAAAACGAGTTGAGCAAGCTATTAGGAAAAAAGTTGAGGAGAGTTTAAATCGTGAGGAAATTAAGCATGAAATACAACGAAGAATTGAGGAAGGGCGAAAAAGGATACATGAGGAGGTAGCGATCCAGATTGAGAAAGAAAAGGAGGCAGCTTTAAATGAAGCCAAGCAGAAAGCGGTAAACTTCTCACTCCAGCCATCTCTCTCTGGCTGTCTTTATGTTGTTTGTTATTAAACAAATTTGGGAAAATGTGTTAATTTTACATCTTGTTCTGATTGGTACATGGAACTCTGGATAGTCTTGTTATACATTTCAAAAAAAAAACTAGTCTTGTTATGTTCCTGCTGCTAGACTATTACCCTTGCTGCAACATGATGCAGAGACCTGGCCAACGGCATTTGTTCACTGGGGGTTTGTGCCTGCAGGAACGAGAAAAACAGGAGCGGGAGGAGCTAGAGAAGAAGCTTGAAGAAGAACGAAAGAAAGCCGAAGAGGCTGTGATGAAAGAAGCAATGGAACAGCAGCAGAAAGAGCTAGAGCGGTATCAGGAGCTGGAGAGGCTTCAGAAAGAAAGGGAGGAGGCCATGAAGCGGAAACAGATGGAGGAAGAGCAGCAGAGGCAGAACCAGATGAAGCTGCTGGGCAAGAACAAGTCGCGGCCGAAACTCTCGTTCGCCCTTGGAATGAAGTAGTATCTGGTTCACTGATATGAAATTAGCATTTTAGTTTATCTGTAACTGCATCTCTGTATGAAACCGCCCTTGTATTACTCAGACAATTGCAATGTGTCAAGTTTTCTTGATCTGCTGCGTGAGTCTCTAACTCTCGTGTCGAATATTTTCTTCGGCGCTCCTTTTTCTTGTTGCGTTGAGCCATTGAAGGTTACTGGACAGAAAACCGCCGCCATGTTTGGCATACTTAAACTACATTTAATTCCTTGAAATCCGAAAGATCTTATGATTGTGCGGAAAGTGCTTCAAATGTTGTATTCACCACAAACGACATTTAATTACTTGAAATCCGAAAGATCTTATGATTATGCGGAAAGTGCTTCAAATGTTGTATTTCACAACACAAATACGGAGATTTAGTTAAAAGTTGGCAAATCAATTAGTTAAAAATTGTCTAAAACGAAAAGAAAAACACTTTGAATGGAATCCCATATGTATGGCTCATGACAAAAATACACGGGCGGTCCCTAAACTTGTACCGAGGTGTCATCTAGAGCTTGAACTCTCAAAATACATTTATGTCATTTGGATCCCTAAACTATCAAAATGTATTTTTAAACCCATCAAACTTGTACAAGGGTGCCATCCAGATACATAAACTCCAAAAAATATATTTTCATAAACTCGTCATGGCCTCATGGATATTATTACTAGTCCAAACGCGCGATAAAATGAAGACTTCTTCTAATTCTCGCACTAGATCTCTCTATTTTTCATCGCATTCTGAGAGTCTGGAGACTCGGATGATAAGTTGGGACAATTTTGGGGACTTGAAAATATATTTTAAAAGATTGAGGACCTAGATGACACACCTGAACAAGTTCGGGGATCCAAAAATACATTTTGAGAGTTTGGGGACCTGAATGATATCGCATGACAAGTTTAAAGACCGCACATTTATTTTACTCACCAAAACATATACTGATCGATCAAATATGAATTCAATCTACAACTTTTGCATAACAATTAACAAACCAGGATGTTATGTGTTCATAGATTCATGAGGTGAATGAAAATCTTGAAACTTGACGGTTTTTAAATAAAATTGACTAGAAACGCCAAAAAAAAGAAATATGATTATTTTGCAATATCAAAACAGCAAAATTCGATCAGCGAGATATGAAGCCCCTAAACCCACGTGTATTTCACGTGAATTTTGTAAGGGATTATAAAAGTTGAACACAGTCACAATTGTCTTTGCCTTTCTTGTGATTCTCATCTCCTTTCTCTCAACGGTGAACTTCTCTTTTCTATGCCACATTAACCCATTCCCCGACTCCAATCGCTAATCTATAACAACTATATAGTTGGTACCCACTAACTCTATTTCTCTCCACATGCAAGATGTCCACATCACCATCCACTAAAATTATAAATTTATGTCTTCTACTGATTTTCTGCGGCTATGCATTGTGTTAGTCTTTGCGAGTACCATGCTATAAATTTCTAATTAGTTCTCTCTCAATAAAATGAATGTGTTTTTCTCTACATTGTTGTTTACAAAAAATATTACAATGTAATTATTTTAGTATTTCTACTTTCAAATTGTGTTAGTCTTTGTGAGTACCATGCTACAAATTTCTAATTAGTTATCTCTCAATAAAATGAATGTGTTTTCCTCTATATTGTTGTTTACAAAAAATATTGCAATGTAATCATTTTATTGTTTCTACTTTCAGATTGCATCTTCAAATTTTGTATAAATTTCCGCAGCAACGCGGGGTACCACCTAGCTTGTTTTGTTTTGATGTCTCATCCAGCCATTCTAATCATGTGCACCGCCCATCCTTCACCATCTAGATCAGCAACACCAACATCGAGCTACCTGGCTCCCTTTCTACTAACCTCCCCGTATATAACCAAGTTGGTTTGTTCTCATGACTTCCCTCATCGGCATCCAGTGAACCCTAATCGCAACCATAAGTCCATAATGACATCTCTCTCTCCAAAAAAACAAAAAAAACAAAGACCAAACATAAGGGCATGTACAGCCCATAGACGGGTAGCCGTGTGCAGAATCTCGATTTTAGCATACAGACAGACAGCCCATACAACCCACAGACAGAGAGGTCGTCTGTAAGTTGTTTAATGCTTTGTATAGAACTTAAGATTAACTAGAAATGCATTTATGTATATTATTGTGTGGCTATGTGATTCACCATTTACATTCCTTGCAAAACTTGAATTGGTTGTGGCTGTGAACCAATCGTTAATACTTTTTCTATTTTCTTTCTCCATTTATTTTCTTGCTTATCCACTCCCTTTCCATTCCTATCTCCCAGCCCCAGCCGCACAAGACAGAAGCTTCTCGTTGTTGCTTTTGCTACCTATCCGCTCTCTCCTCTCTGCGATGCAGGTGCCCGTCCAGGCGTCCACTGCTGCTGCTCCGCCGCTCTTGCAACCCATTCACTGCTTCTAGTTGTGCTTTGCCATGCTGCTGCCAGATCTCAGGCTACGCTCTCGTTCCTCTCCACCGCGGACACGATCACGCAGCTCCGCAAGGCGGCCGGCGCCGAGCTCCTCGCAGGTGGCCGGGGCTGGATTTGGCGCGAAAAATTTCATCGCGCCCGTGCCGCAGCGGGATCCGAGCGTCGTCGCCTCACGAAGACGACGGCGTACAGCGGAGGGGCTGGCATCTGCTCCACCTCGGGGAACGGGAGAGGAGCGTCGTCTCGCGAGGTGATGGGACACCCGTCTGTTGGCCAAAGCGAGGCGTTTTCTGCAAAAAGGCCAGTATACCGACGGGGTATACCGACGAGCTGTACATGCCCTAAGATCTGAAATCCTTCGCAGGACATAAGTAGCACAGCTCCAGCTCCAAAGATCAATAGCTTTAATCTAGCCACACACCTATGGTATCCAAAATAAGAGCAAAACATTTCAAGAAAATAGCTTTGATCTAGCCACACATATACACTCCTCTACCCCGGTTAGAAAAACAGGGTCTCGCACCAGGGCCGGCCCTGACTTTTTGTGGCCCAGGGCGGCAAAAAAATAGGGGCCCTATTAACTAGTCTTATATACATAATCTATAATTGTAACTGAGTGGTCTCGTGGGTTATGGGAAGTGGGCTTCATCCTCTCATTTAGGCCTGCTTTAGTTGTTTCATATTTAGACTTGATAGCATATTTTAATAGACCAGACCTTAATATATGTACTACATATCTCCAGATGGGGCCTAAACTTTTGGGGGCCAGGGCGGTCGCCCCTCCCGCACTGGCTCATGGCCGGCCCTGCTTGCATGTTGAAACAAGCAACAACCTTATGCTTTCCCCCCCCGCGTCGCTCCTGCAGGTGACGGGGGGGTCCCCGCGCCCCTCGCCGTCGGCCTCCCTCCTCTCCTATTCCCTCTCTCGCTGTCGCCTGAGCAGGCCAACCGGAAGTCCGGCACCTGCAAGGAGGGAGGCGGTGGGGTGGCCCCTCCAGCCGGCGAGGCCACGTCGTGCGAGCAGCGGCGCATTCTTCTCCGGCGAGGGCATGTCTGCTCCGGCGTCCAGGAGGCTGGATCCACAAATGCCTCATGGTGGATCCATTGATCCCACCTGTGATCTGCTGCTTCAGGGCTGCGACGGCAACTTGGGTCCCTCCGACGGCCTCCTCGCCGTTCCTCCATCTCCTCCCCGTCCTCCGTGGTTGCAGATTAGTGGGCGGCTACCTGCTCCGTCGCCAGCGAGTCATCATCTTTTGCTGATTCTCCGCTTGTGTGAAGTTTTGATGGATAGGACGCCTTATTCACCGGATTCCGTGTAATGAAAGTGTTGCGTTCGTTGCGAAGGGGGTGTTTCTTCACCTCGCACGGACCGGCGAGCGATGATAGCAGCGGTGGCTTCCTTGCATACTTTTCTAGGTGTAAAGCCTTGGTCTTCGGGTCAGGCGATGGCGGCGCAAATGGTGTCGCTTCCCTCCTTGGAGACGTCGCTGTGGAATTTTAGGCTCTGTTAATCTGCGAGGGCTGCAAGCATTGTGGTGAGAAAATGGAAGGCGAGTCCATTTGATCCATTCTTGATCAAGGTTACACAACGATTAGCATACTGGTCACGACGACATTCGTTCAGCAAGACATCAGGCTTGATCTTATTCGTCTATGATCCAGTTCTAAACTGGTTGATATTGTCAGATATCTTTAATGACCTCATGGGTTTGAGATTTGTACCAATAATATTTAAAGCTGGTTAATTGGAACCATATGAAAGAAGAGGGGTTTGATGGTGGCAGCTCTGAGTGGATTTAGGGTTAGGTGTATGAAACGCTATCATTGGCTATGTGCTTTTGATCGCAGAAGATTGTGTCAGGACTTTTGGTTTGGACAAGACTTTTTAGTGTTGGTGGTTTGGAGCTAGTGACAACCAATTGCAACACAACTAAGGTTTAGGCTAGACCTGATGCCTTTTTGTTGTAATGGTAGTTATTTGGAGGTGGTCACTTTGTCGCAGGATGTATGTCTTTTTTTTCCTACTCCTTTTTCCTAAACATGTGAACTATTAGAAAATGAGCTTTTTTCTTTTTATAATAATAATAGTTGTATGCATCTTTTTTATACAGATGCTGGAATATCAGTATATTCTTTTTTGTAAAAAAAACTAAGATCGTGCATCGTATGACATGAGATTGTGAATAACCAAGGGCTAAGGCTTTGCTTATTTGACTTGTAGTATAGATGTTATAAGAGGCTGAATTATGAGTCATGGATAGTATAGTAAAAGAACCACCATATAACCTCAAATAAGCTATCTATGTGCACCTATTTCAGATTATTTGTGACTCTAAGATGGTCCTAAAATAGGCTTTTATTATACTATTCTCGGATTGTAATTTAATTTATACAATTTAGATGGATTTTATAATTAAAACAAACAGCGTATGAGAAAGAACTTGGAAGTGTGGAAATAAAGGCAGGCAAGACAGTCGAACGGGCTCCAGTGCCCAGTGCGCATACTTCTCTCTGCAGATGGGGCCCACGCCAACTCGGTCTCGAACCTCAGCACGCCCCAAAACACCTCGCTTTCCCAAGCAAGCGAGCAGCTTTTTCCACTGCCCACTGCCCCCACTCCCATCCCCACGCCGCGCCGGCGAGCAAACCAATCCAGCAATGCCGGCGGCCGATCCCCCCGCCGCCCCGGCTCCCCCGCACCCCGCGTCCTCATCCTCCCGGGCCTCGCCGCGGGATCCTTCTCCTTCCGCCGCGTCCTCTCGGCCCTCTCCTCCAGGGGCGTCCTCGCCGCGGCGCTCGACCTCCCCGGCCAGGGCCTCTCCCCGTCGCCGCCCGCCGCGCCCGCGCCCGCGCGGACCAGCGCGCTCCGGGAGATCCTGGACCGCGGCATCTTCCACGCCTTCGAGCACCTCGTCCAGACCGGCGAGGTCCCTTACCAGGAGGAGCCCGCCGCCCCGGCGGCGCCGTCCCCGCACGCGCCCGCCGAGGCGGCGGCCGCCGTCGCGCGCGCCGTGGAGGCGCTCGGCGCGGCCCCCGTCCACCTCGTGCTCCACGACTCGGCCCTCGCGGCCGGGGCCGCGTTCGCGTCGGCAAACCCGGGCGCCGTCCGGAGCGTGACGCTGGTCGACGCCGCCGCGTCCCTGCCGGCGTTCCCGGCCGCGGTGTTCGACGTGCCCGTGCTAGGGAGGCTGGTGCTGCGGGTGTCAGCGCTGTTCCGTGGGCTGCTGCGGCTGTGCTGCGCGCGGGGGATGGGGCCCGAGGAGGCGGAGGCGCACCTGGCGGCCATGCGGGGGGAGGGGAGGACACATGGGGTGATTGAGGCTTGGAAGGCGATGAATCACAGCTTTCAGCTTGGGGAATGGAGGGGCTCTTCAGACGAGTTGAGGAGGCTGCCGATGATGGTGCTGTGGTCAGGTTCTTGGTCAGATATGTGGATTGATGAGGGTAAGAAGGTGGTGGCTGCATTGCCGGATGCCAAATTTGTCTACCATTCCGGCGGCCGATGGCCTCAGGTCAGTGTGATGACTTAACCTTACTTATTAGTTTCATTTTATGGAGATGGTGCTTAGTTTGAATTGAGCATTCAACAAAATGTTCTACTTCAAATAACTTTCTGAACTTTAGGAGATGATCAACGTTGGGCACACCACACCTGATTGATCTTCCCTTACACTGATCTTTGCTAGCTTATGAATTTTCAATGAAATTTCTAAGACATTCTTTTACTAGCATTGTCTTTATGTGACAATCGACGAAAGATGCCAATCATTCCAAGAATAGGTGGCAGTAGTGAATCTCGTCACTAAATTTCAGGGTCACCATAGCCAAGCCATTCCCTTCTCCACTGAATTGACTGTCCATGTTCTTCATTTTTTTTTCCATTTTCCCTTCAGAATCAGAAGTGCTCCTTGTTAGGTTTTCATCATTCTAGTACTGTTTTATAACTAAGTCACTAATGGTACCACACCTTAGACCTTAGGCACTACTGCATTTTTCAAGCAGGCGTTGCTAATTTGGTACTCCCTCCATTCTTTTTTATTTGACGTTGCTTAGCTCAAATTTGAACTAGCCAGCGTCATATAAAACAGGACAGAGGTAGTATATCAATACAACTAAGGGCCAATCTGAGATTATGATTTTGTTGTTTTCATTGCTTTGCTCAGGAGGATGCCTCTGAGGAAATATCAGGGCTCATAGCAGAGTTTGTGATGTCATCTGAAGCAGCAGCAGCTGGTCGCATTGAGTAGACTATTGTATGACTCCTTATGAGTTCACAATCATGGTATCCAGGTTTTGAAAATGCCTTATGTTCATTCATATGGCTTGTTCAAACAAGAAGATTGTTCTGCCTTGGACAAGTTGTACGCTGCCAGCATGAAACACTTACCAAGCGTGGATATCATGTTCATGTACTATATGTTATTTCCAGGTTAGTTTAACAAATGCACCCATAGAGTTCTTGTGTTTGATCTTTCAGTTGATGCAGTGAGAAGCATCATTTGAGGCTTCTTATTCGGGAGAGTTTCTGCATGCGGGGTCTGTACTGAGTTCTGACTTACACTAGTGTACTTCTCCTTTGTTGCTAAATTTGTACTGATACT
The DNA here is from genome assembly GCA_900205405.1 of Echinochloa crus-galli. Lineage (NCBI taxonomy): Eukaryota > Viridiplantae > Streptophyta > Magnoliopsida > Poales > Poaceae > Echinochloa > Echinochloa crus-galli. The sequence continues at coordinate 514,308 of OAMR01000279.1, forward strand.
TTCTGTTTTGCTTGAATTGTAATATGGTGTCACCCAGACCCATACTAATGCTAGTGTTTGTGTTTCTTTTATCAAACATGTCCTATGCTAGTAATGTACTCCCTCCGTTCCAAAATGTAGGTCGTTTGACTTTTTCAATCACAAGTTTGACTCGCTCGTCTTATTCAAAATTTTGTGTAAATTATCATATTTTTTATGGTAGCTTGCTTTATTGATCTAAAATCTTCAAACGTACCTTAAATTTGATTATATTTTTATAAATTTTTTTGAATAAGACGAGCGGTCAAACTTGTGGTTGAAAAAGTCAAACGACCTACATTTTGGAACTGAGGGGGTATTCATTAAAAGATTTATTTGAATGCAGTATACTCTGTGCGGTTGCTTCTTGAGGTGCTTTCTTTCATGCAACACTTGTTTCCTGTGAAATTCCTGCCAAGCTCTTGTACTCGAGACCTAGGTCTGAGCTACAATTTTGAGGTCCTCAGCTGTGCCTGTTCTGGGATTTAAATTTCCAGGCACCTTGAAATTGGTTGGTTCTGCTTTTCATTTAACCTGTGCATTCCCCCTTGAAATCACAGTGCTAACTGCCAAGCTTGAAAGTTATACTACAACCTTCATGAACATGGCCAAGAATTTATTTCACTAAATTGATTTCCTACACCAAACAAATTATCACATCAAATTACATCAAGACTTATGTCGAGCCTGTGGTGATTGCCCTTCTTGATGTGTATTCCTAGGAAACAAAAGCTCATGTATTTGTTTCTCTGCGCTTAACTCTGAAGTGGCCTGCAGTTCAAAAGTTTCAGTAATCAGAACCACATGAAAACACAATGCAAGTTCTACCTTCTTTTCGGTCAAACATTTTTTTTAAATGGTTGTTTCAGGATCCAAATATTTCTCTTATAAGTGTCACTGTGTCGTGCATATTTTTAGAAGATGCAGCTGGCAATGTATAGTTACAAAATGCTGATGTATAAGTCATAGATTCATTGTTAGGTTTAGTTCCACATCAGAAATTCGGAAGCAGCAGAGACCTTTGTTGGGAAAGCAAATCTCAATGTCTGCACTTGAGTTCCTGAACACACTCTCAAGTCAAATCCAAGGCAGTCCACTCCGATCACCGCTGCTTCCTGTGAAAATATAACCTTGTGAGATAATGTACTCCAATTCCCTAATGTTCAATGTTGAAAGGTTGCTTGCAATCAATCTGAAGAAATTGTACCTCTACTTGAATGGCCTTGGACCTCCAGCAGAGCGATTTCAGAGCCTGTGTGATCTTGTCTCCACCAGCTCTCAGGCGTGATATTATGTTCGGTGCGGAATGTGCAATGATGTCTGGCCTAGCTTTGCGGTATTCTTCAATCTTTACCTTTGGCTAGAGGTTGAGACTTTAAACTATGGTCAGCAAATGCATAATACCAATACTAAAGTTTGATAACAATTCATGTTTTGAAGTTTAGAATAGCAGAAAAGCTATGGATTATCAGGGCATATCGGATGAAAGAAACATGCCTCGGTTCCATATGCAGTGATCAACTCAATGCTGAGGACCTCAACCTTGAAGAAGGTGGCACCGCTCTCCTTTTTATCTTTCTGTGGCTCATCACCTGCACCAAATTCAGAAACTTGTCACAATCGCCGTATTCCTGTGTAAAATGTCGATATCTGCCGGATATAATGATGATTTCCAGGCTTATCGCGGATGTTACTTGATAAATGTTTGGCAACCATGGTGCTCTCTTCAGCAAAGGCAGGCCTCAGCTGACCCTCAACAACAAGGCTGGCTGGTGGCCGGTCCAGCCAGTCTATATTAGACTTGGTTGCAGTCTGGAATGGAATTAAGAGAATTTCTGTTAATGAAACATCGTATTACACATACAACTTCCATATACTAAACTTAAATCATGTACCTCTACAATCATCCTTGCAAAATACAATGGATGGCAAGAATTCACGGTCTCGAGGTTGGACCAGCTTGGTAGATCATCATCATCATCCTCACCATCATCGTCGTCATCATCAACATCAAAAACACCCTCCTGCACATTTTTCAGTCATTAGGTAAGTCAAAAACTCCTCCAGAGTCCGGACAAGTAAATTCAGTAGTTTGAGAATTCTTTTCACCACGTCGTTGAAGTCATCATCAAAGTCGCTTTCCTCATCGTCGTCTGAACCGTCATCGTCGTCGTCGTCGTCATCTTCTTGCGCAAACTCTGTGGACGAGGCCGCTGTAAGATCAAGGTCGGCGAAGACCTGTGTGTTGTCCAACCCAATGATGACATACTGCATCCATGAATCAACAATTGGAAGAACAAGCCCTCATCAGTGCCATACTGACAAATTCATCAAAGGGGAACAGAGTAACAGGGGAGGCAATGGCCAATGGGGAAGAACAGAGCCGTCATATCACCGCGATCTTGTCCTCCCCCATGATGCTCTCCAGCAGCGCGTCCTCGTTGTCGACCTCGAAGTAGATATCTGAGAACATTGCCATAGAGGAGAGCAGCTTCAAGAGTGTGAACAAATTAATTACAAGAGCTGCCAGCTGGCGAGCGTGTGTACCTCCGTTCTCGTCGGTGAGGTAGGGGAACTCCGGCAGGATGATCCGCTCGTGGACGCCGTCCTCGACGAGCGTGGAGATCATCACCGTCGCCTTGCTGTTCACCTGCACCACGGCTGAATCCCTTAGCATTCCTTCGCCGGCGGCGGCGAGCGAGTGAGAAGCAGAGCCAGCATAGAAGGTTCGTCAGGCGGCGAGACCTCGACGATTGTGCGGGCGGACTCGGCGTCGGTGAGGTGCGCCGGCTCGCCGTCGTCCAGCTGCGCCGCCTCGGGGATCTCCTCGAACGGGTGGTACCGACCCCTCCCCGGCAGCTCGTCCATGTGGTCCGGCGCCGACGCCACCGCCCTGCATCATCCATCCACCCATCAGTCTCAGTCACCTGGCGGCGGCGGCTCCACCAACACTCCGCGCGCGCGAGCGGGGCCGGAGCAAGCATACCGGCAATGGCGGACGCGGCCGGTGCCCCGGCGCCCATTGCTCCACCAGGCGTGGTGGCAGCGGGAGGGGAGGAGGAGGCTCTGGCAGCGGAGCGAGGGGCCCGAGCTGCCGGCGGCGGCTCCTCGTCTCGCGAGGACGACGGCGGAGCTAGGAGCGGCGGCGCGGCGGGAGGAGGGGAAGGTGGAGCACGGCGAGGGGTCCGGCGCTGCAGCGGTGGCAGCCGCCGGCAGCATGGTATACCATGGAGGAGAGAAGGGAGCCGCGGCGGAGATAGTTTCCCTTGTTTTAGATAGTTTTGGGTGGCGCGGGCGCCTGCCTCTCGCTTCCTATCCCAAAACCGGAGCTGACGCGAATAATGCTCGGGAATGAAGAAGTGTCTGAGAGTGGGTGAGGTCTCGATGGGCTGCGGTTTGCGTGGGCTGAGAGTGTGGAGTATGGGACTGTGCCACTGTGGAGTGGCGGCCCAGACCACTTTAGTTGCTGTAGTACTTTCCTTGCTCTGAAAAAAGGAAAAATAGAATAGGGATGTTTATGGATGCCATTGAGTTTGAAGGTCAATCCATAGGCTTCACTTGGGCACTTGGCACTCAAATGAGCACTTAGAAATAAACTAGAATAATACAAAACAGGGGGTTGAACTCCGATATGTTGGTGCACATCCGCAGAGCTAGTTATAAGTTCACAATCTATAGTTTACAGAAATGGAAGGTACAAATGCTACCAAGCGATGGAATTCAGCAACAGTTCTAATGAATGAGTGGAAGTTGATGTGCCCTTCGGTAAATTTGTTCAGGAACATTAGACGCACAACCTGGCAAGATAAACAGTTGATGATGCACAAGCAAAAGCTAAGCAAAAGAAGAGCCATGGGCCCATGGCTACTTGTGTTGGGTTCAGATGTTTAAAGACAGATCACTATTCGAATCAATACGTTCCCCTAGGGTGTTTTTTATTCGCTTCGGGTTTAGAAGTCTTTAATACTGCGTTTGGATGTTGGTATTGAGGCTCATAAATTGGATTTGGCATTGGGCATCCACTAATTCTAAGTGTTTGGATGGTTTTGGTTTTAGAGAATGGAAACATGTTCGATGCCACGAAATATTTGGCCCCGTTACGCGAGCCCGCCTACAATTCCGAGCGCTCCCGCTTTGTATTCAAAGCACTCATGGAAATCTTGTGGGAAGCTGATCCTTTCCTTAATGAACGCTTGTTCAAAGCACTCATGGAACTCCCCATGACCATGAGGAAGGAATGGTTGTTGATGCTGAACGAGAAGAATAGTAGTTGAGGGAGGTTCTGTATGTGTACTACTTAGACCGACTTGGTTCTCTATGTGTTCTTAGAACTTGCTTAGAACATGACTTTTGTGATTATGGCGCAATCTAGCATGTTGTAGTGTGTTGTTTGTACTAGTAACAGACTTGGAGAAATCTAATGATGTGATGCTGTTGTCTATATGGTAGTTATTGTGATATTGTTGTTGCTAATATTTGTGTCATTTTCATTATAATCTTACTGTTTCTCTAATTTTTTAGATCATTTCCCTACTCTTTTTCTATTTTTCAGATTATTTTCCTGTTGTTTCTCAAATTTTTTCAGATTGTTTTTCTGTTCTTTTTCTATTTTAAAGTATTTCTTTGTGTAAAGTATATATAATCATTCCAATACATCCACAAGTTATGGATACTATATTTCCACACATGTATGTCATTGTGTAATGCTCAAACTCTTCAATATATACAAATCAACACTTAATACGTCCAAACAAAAATTGAAATTGGCTGTTATCTATGATTCCAACCAACAAATATAAACACATCCAAATAGCTCCATTGGCATTGCAGGCCATGTCCATTTCCACCCAATTTTGGTATTCTATTCCAATGCAATTCCTCCTGCTCAATATCTACTTTCAAATGCAGCCTTATGGTTTTCTTTGCAATCCATAGGGAAATCAAGTTTTTCTTAGAAATATAACGTCTTTGTAAGGAAATATTCCTTCTCTTCCTATGATTTTGTTGTTTGCCTAAGAAAACCACGGGCCGCGATCCAATCTCATCTCTTCACATCTCTCTTGAGTTTAATCATAGCACCATAGTTTATGATATAGCAATAACTCCTCCATCCACATTGCCGGTTCACAACTCACTATCGTGATCTCGCCGTGGCATAAGTGACAAGGAGTGGCTACCAATGTTAGAGAAGAAAAACACGACACAGAGTCGTAGGCAAGCAGCGCGGATGCGAGCAGACGCCTCAATGGGAAATGCTTCTTACCGACATCGATTGCCGTGAGCATGTAGAGTGCGTGTGTGTTGCCAGTTCTCGTACTAGGCAACCAACCAAGCGCGATGAAAAACCTTGTACACTGCTCATATATTGGATTAGCTTCACTATCTAGATGGATCCACAGACAACCTATCTTATCTCTCTTATCATATGTTCGACCATACACTTGTCTGTTTATGGCTTGTTCGACCATGATGATCTCTTTGAGCCCGTCCTCTCTGAATATGATGTCATTGTGTAACCACTAGCTATGTCGCCTCAACCTCACTAACCTCGCTAAAGGATGCTCCTTTGTGTAGCCATGTCATCAACCTTGCATTCATGCCACCCCCGAGTTGTCTTGTCTCCCTAATATGGAGGAGACGACAAATTCACATGTTACCTTTTTGATATCATTCGTGACTATGAGAATCCACACTGGCCACCCTATTGCTCAATTCCATGCTCTTGTCTGGCTCGCCAAAAATCGACAAGCTTGTCACGTAGTAGTCGTGCAACGGGATGAAATTCTCGTGACGCCATGCATGACAAATTTACTCTCTCTATTTTTTCTATCTATCTTATCTATGTTATCTTTTGAGGAGTTGTCTTAACTTGACACAAAAACTGATATTGTTTATGGTACCTACTTTTAAATTTACTCATCGAACCAATATAAATTATATAATTTGAGTTGTAAAACGAAAAGAATATAAAAGTGACAAATGATTGATTTTTTATTTCCCAATGTTGAAATGTACCCGACAGAACGATGATGGGAGGTGAAGCAAATAATTTCCATAGCAAGGGGATGGGTACAAGAGAAACTAATATTGTACACTGTTCATACAAAATATTACATTTTGCCATCTAGATGGATCCGCAAACAACCTATCTTATCTCTTATCACGTTGTCGACCACACGGTAGTCTATCTATGAACCATGATAATCTCTTTGAGCTCGTCCTCTCTGAATCCGATATCATTATGCAACCACTAGCTATGTCAATCCCAACCTAACCAACCTCGCTAGAGGGTGCTCATTTTTGGGTAGCCGTGTTGTCATCAACCTTGCATCCGCGCCACCTCTAAGTTGTATCGTCGCCTTAATATGGAGGATACGACAAATTTGGATGTTACCTTCTGATATCATTCGTGACGATGAGAATCCACACTGACCAACCCTATTGCTCCATTCCACACTCTTGTTTGGCTAGCCGCATATCGACAAGATTGTCATGTAATAGTCATGCAACGAGATAAAATTCTCGAGAAGCTATGTCCGACAAACTTGCTCTTCTTATTTTTCTAGCATATCTATGTTATCTTTTGATGAGTTTTCTTAACTTGAGACAAAAACTGATATGGTTTATTATATCTACTTTTGAATTTACTCATCGGACCAATATAAATTATATAATTTGAGTCGTACAGCAAAAACAATATAAAAGTGACATATGATTGTTTTTCTTACTTTTCAATGTTGAAATGTACCAGTGATGGGAGGTGAAGCAGATAATTTCCATGGCAAGAGATGCGTACGAAAAAAACTAATGTTGTCCACTGGCCACGGGTAAATCCCATGTTCCGGTTTCAGAATTCAAATTTGATTTCGAATCATGAAACAACAGTAAAACCCGAATTGAAGGAGCAGCTAGATCCAAAACTGAAAAGGCTCATATCATTAAATGCTGCAAGCTTGCAGATTCTCGAATATGATAATAAATAAATAAAATAAATAAAGAAAGGTTATACACATCTAGATGTGTATAAGAGACAGGCCCCCGCCCGCCGACCTCCTCTTCTACGCCGCGCAGATGCTCCGCCGGAAGATCCAGTCCCCCGGCCCCGCGCTCCCCGGGGCCGCCGGCGTGGCGCCTCAGCTCCTCGACGCGCTGCTCCTCGCCGCGCGGCGGTTCTCCGCCGCCCCGGCCCCGCGCCAGCTGCTCACGCAGATCTGCCTGGCCCTCTCCGCGCTCGCGCTCCGCCACGAGGGCGGCGTCGACGGGCTCTTCGCGCGGATGCCGCACCTGCCGCCGCCCGCCGTGCTGGAGCTGCTCACCGTGCTCCCGGAGGAGGCCGCGCAGGACCAGGGCGGCGACACGGGGGTCGACGCCGCCGCGCGGTGCCGGTTCACGCGCGAGCTGCTCGCCCACGCGCCCGCCGTGCTCGAGTTCCTCCATGCGCAGTCGGAGAAGGTGCCCGCCGATGACGACGGGGTGCCCGTCCACGAGCGCAACCGCAGAATCCTTCGGTGCCTACTGAGCTGGGTACGTACGTGTTTGCGCCCTGCCCTTTCCTTCGCTCCGCGTTCAGCTGCGTTCTTCTCATCGCTGGAAAAAAATAACAATGCTGTAGGTCCGCGTGGGGTGCTTCTCGGAGACGCCGGCTGCTGCACTTGCCACGCACCCACTTCTCACTTTTGCGTTCAACTCGCTGCAGGTGCGAACAATGCAGCCTCTGATTCCTTATGAGAGCTGAAAAGTGTACTTTGAGGAATTACTTGTGCATTCACGTGCTCAATCGTTGTTTTGTTGCTGTGTGGCTAATAAAGGTGTCCTTCTCATTTGATGTGGCCATAGAGGTTATGACTGAGCTTGTCAGCCAGCACCAAGTAAGTTTGGTTCTTCTGATTCGTGCTGCTTTGTTGCTTACTGCATTGGTCCAATCAAATCATCTAGCAACATCTATTGTTTACTTTTCATATGAACTAGTAGTTGAGTTCGATTTTGTTACGAAAAAATGGTTTAACCCTAGAGCTTCTTTGAACTTGCATTTTGCAATCTTTAGAGCTTCAGTTAGGAAGCAAGGTCTATTCGCTTTAGATATTTACGTGATGTGAACTGAACACTTATACCAGGACGTGTTGCTATGAGTAAATTCGTGTTCTGTATCATCTTTCCAGAAGCAGAGGGGCATACCCTGCTTCGAAATTCACAAAATAAAACCAAAGTAGTCACATGTTCAGGTCCTAGAATTATACATACAGAGCTTATTTTGGAGCACATACAAGCTGGTCTAGCTCAAATGCACATACGTTGTCTAGTGATAAACTAGGAAAACTACAATGAGAACCAAAGTACATATCTTGCTCACTATTTCTTGGTCAAACTTTGGCTGTATAACTGTCCTACTATTCCCTTTTGCAGTCATCATTTCCTTAGAACTACCAAATCTTCAGTGTCTCGTTTATCTTCTGCTGTACTAGGTGTCCAACACAAAAATCCATCCTCACTATTTACTAGCATGGTTATAAAATCGTGAAGTCTAAGTGACGGCCGGTCGCGTGGAAGCGCTCACGCGTGACCCACCGCCGCCGCCGCCGCCCCCGGCCGGTTAGGGTTCCGGGTTTCTGGGGGGAGGCCGCGGACCTAGAAGGGGTGGCCGGGGCGGCGGCGACGGTCGCCGGGCGGCGAGGGCGCCGCCGGGTGGGCGGTGGGGGATCTCCGGTGGGCGGTGCCGGCGCCCGACGGCATGGGTGGAGACTGAGGAAGAGGAGACGGTGGTGGCGGCGGAGGAGGCGGCGGAGTTGACTGACGGGTTAGCGTGGCGGTGGAAAGCGGGCGGCGGGGGAGAAGACGACGCGGCAGGTCGTGCGCTTTCCTTTAGCGCGACCTGTCGCACGTTAAGCCTGTCTTATAAAATTGCGATCCAAGATGTAGAGTTGTGCGAATTTACAAACCCACTTTCGCTAGAAAGATTTGAGTCATACTTAAGTCTTATTCTATTGAATCGCTGTAGAGTTGCGCTTCAGGTCGTATAATCGGTCAAAATCACACTTCGGATGGTACTCAGAATCTGCAGGGTGAGATCGGCAGTGAAGCCATGGATTGATCACACAGCTGGACAGGTACTTGTGACAAAAGGAAGAGTCGCATGGTGGGAGGCATCACGTCCTTGGATAAACACCTTTGCCATAGATCTACACCTTCGCGTTATTGTCAATTTGGGCAAAGAGAGCATAATCAAGTGAGTGGATAAGGTTGATGGGATGGTCAGAGAATGTCTGATCTCAGCTGCCTCTTGTTGGGACCGGGAACAGGGTTAGGGATTTAGGATCTGGCAGGTGGTTACTTTGTTTAGGAGAGAGAATGATGGATGACCGGAAGGGAGAAAATCAGGAAACAGAGGGAGATCACATGGGGGGGTTAGGGTGGGATCATGAGAGAGAAACAGGTTTTTCCACTTGATTATTGCTTTCTGGTGGGCCCCATGCAGTATTTTATAATGTGTATTTGCTAAGGTGAGTAAAATAGCTAAACATGAATTAAGGTAGGTGATTAATGATGATCAAGCACTAAAAATCACTCTTAAAATAATACAATGAATTTAAAAAAAATATTTTTGGTAGAATGTTGGATTCTAGATTGCTACTATGATTCTGTTATTAGCATCAAGCTTCTGATTCGATCTAGAATCTATGATTTTGACACCGTTGGTTATAGTCATGATCTCAGCACATCAAGCGGCAACACTTCAAAGTTTGAGTGATTTTCCTTCCAACGTTCTGCATATATATTCTTTCTATATAAGCTGTTATCTTGGGTGTGCCAATTTATTTAAGTTTTGTTTCTTGCACATCATCACATGCATTAAACTAGTGCAATTTAGTGGAATAAGAAATTCCAATCGAATGATTTGACATAGGCATTTCTCTTTCTTATTCTACTATATGTTGATGTGTATTGAATTACCCTGTTTAGGAGTCATCTTGTGATATGGCTATTGCTAGGAATTAGATTGCACGATACAGCAGAGGCAGAACCTACTCGCCCTCCCTGGAGGCTCTGAGCTTAGGGTTTTACTACTGCTTAAACGATTACAAGATGTCCATGACTCCTTTACATAGAGCCGGCACAAGAGTACTAAAACAAATTAAACAAACTTTCCAAAGATAACTCACACTTCTAATTAACCAATCCAATCTAATACGACAAAATCCTAACAGATCAAATAAAATCTTAACCAGCCACCGATGCCATCATCTTCTTGCGCCTCTGATAAGTCCTACCATAGAATGCGTCCATAACATCTTGTTTATTATGCAATGGTTAGTGCCATAAAAAGAATCCTTAATGGCTTTTGTTTCCATTTTCCCCTGATTTTTTTGGGTATCCTAACAACTACGAGCTGATTTTAGCTTATGATGCACTTAGAAGTTATTTGATGTAAAACTCTAAAAAGAAGTTTTTTGATGTGTGCTGCTGTCTGGTGGCAGGAGTTACCTGAGGCCTTTCTAAGCAAGATGCCTTATATAAGGGAGGTTCTTCTTCTACCAGCTCTAGCCAACAGAAGTGAGAAGATCATTGCTGGTCTTGCTTGTTTGATGTGTGAAGTTGGCCAGGCGGTAAGATTTGTTAAATTATACTTTAGTATGTTAGTCTTGCAGTGTCTATCTTATAAGCAAAATTGGAAGACATTAATAGTGTGTTAGAGTGAACATTTGAGTTTTCATGTGGTTGGGTTAGTGGATATATAATGAAATAGACTAATAATCTGCAATTTCGGGCTAGTCGAGGCTAACTAGAAAATGCTAATGCAATTGTGCTAGTGCTCTGTTGCATGTTCAGAAGCAACCTTTTTCTCATGAGTTCGAATCTATTGAACACAAACCTGATAGCTGTTGAACTTTCTTAGGCACCTGCTTTGGTTGCAGAAGGAAGTAGCCAAGCACTTACTCTCGCCGATGCACTTTTGAGGTCAATTTATTGCATTGTTTATGTGGTACTTTTACTTGAGTTTTAATGTTTACTTTGAAGACTTCCAAATAATGTTGTACTGCAGTTCTTTTCATTTTACCATTTTCTTTTGCAGATGTGTAGCTTTTACTAGTGAAGATTGGGAAATTGCAGATTCAACCTTGCAATTTTGGTAATGTCACTTTTCTTTTTCCCTCCATTTTCATGCATGACCATATCGCTCTTTACAATATTATGACAATCAGTGCATGCACTTTGGGAGCAAATTGTGCCCTCCTTTTCTTGGTTGGTGTTGAGGTGTCAGCAGTGTTTTGTCTGTGCATACTAATTTGGGATGGGGTGGGTTGGTGACTGGTTAGCATCTCCTACATTGTGGGGGTCTGGCACAGGGATATGGTCTTCAACTGGAGTATTCGGACAAACTTAAAATCTGTGTTTTCTTACTAGTTTGTGGCCCATACCAATATAAAAATGTGTCTGGCAGATATGCTGACATCTTCAACTTCTCATATTGTGAGATTTCACTAATTGTGTGGTCAGTAATTTCTATATGACTATTATTGATAAGGTGAAAGTTACATTATTTGTGTGTAAATTGGAACATCCTCCTGATACTGTATTATCCTGAAATGAAGTTGAGTTCTCATGGTATTAACGTGCATGAAACAAGAAGACCGCCCTGGGCCTTGTTGGCATACGGGTTGATGAAGATGGGTGCCATGTTGCTGGCACCGGCAGGAGCAGTCCCCAAATTGGAGAGGGGGCTGGTGGCCGTGCTCGAGAAGTTGGCACTCTCGGTGCCGGAGATGGTGTATGGAGGGAGGAGAAACGCAGCTGATCAGATTGATCGGCGGTGAGGGCTGGGAGAGGGGGGAGGGTGTGGCGGATCAGGGAGACCGGTGTGCGGGGGAGGGGTTTGCGGCGTGCAAGGGAGTGTGGCGGCCAGTGGTGTGGAAGCGCAGTGAGGATTCATGGCACGAGGCGGGGGTGGGGGGCAGCGGAAGAATTAGGGTTAGACCCGGTCTCTTGATACCATGTAGAGAATATGAATTGGGAAAACACCACACTATATATATAGCCAAGATGGCTTGGTGTACAAGTTACAATAGGTACATCTGTTAGCTGGGCTATATATACTCTAATACATGTTTGGGATGTATTAATTATTCATACTTTCTATGTTGAAATTCCGCAGGTGTAGTTTGGCACATTTTATTCTTGGTATTGATGTGAAGACGGCCAATGCTACACAAGACTTGTTTTTGCCTGTGTTTTCTTCACTGCTGGATGCCCTTTTATTTCGTGCCCAGGTTTGTTTGTTTTGCTCGTCTTATGTGCATAGCTATTGCCATCCAAATGACCTGACTCTCATGTATATATGATTAAACCTAATACTAGTATTGCTGGGTATTAATCTGCACCCTCATAAAGTTGCATTTTTAACCAATTTGTCATGATCAAGTAGTCCATGGAAGCTCATTATCTTACAAATTTGGCCTTTGGTTTATATCATACTTCATGTATTATATTTCCTTTCCTTCAACTAAATTAGCAAATTGCACATTGTTGTTTTTTGTATATCTAATTGTAGGAACAGAGAGTTTTTCTAAATCCAGTTGTCTTCTTATGCCTTTTTGTGTTTCACCTCTAGCCTACTGCAACTTGCTTTTTGTTGTTGTTGTTGCCAGTTGTCTTCTTGTGCCTTGACATTTTGCCCATCTGTAGATTGATACTGATGAGCATGGCACTGATGGAGCACCTTGTATACCTGATGGGCTAGCACAGTTCAGACTGAATTTGGAAGAGCTCCTTGTGGATATTTGTTTGCTTCTAGGTGCCCCTGCATATATAAACAGGGTATGTGGTATTATTGTGTTTGCTGAAATCACTAGTGATTACATGTTTGTGGTTTAACAAATGTTCAAACATGCTTCTTTCCTTTCTGTTATGGAACTATTATTATCATAAGCATGGTTTGAGAATATTAATTGAAAGTAGAGAGAATTGCGTGGAACAATAGATTAGATTGATTGAGGGATATCTGTACATATATATAGGGAGAGGAGATCGGGGCTTATAGAAACAGAACCCAACACGATCTCCTCATATCCCTCTATCCATATATAGAAGGGGTGCCGGCCGGCTATACCAGGCTCGGGCCCACCCAATACACGCACAATACAAAATACATTCTAACATTAATTACAATTTGTATATGGATCCAAGAAATGCCCATTGTTTACAAAAAAAGTGTGCAGTCCTTTTCGTGATAGTTTTAGGAAATGTGACTTAGCAAAATTGAGCTAAAAATTAATATGGTTAAGAATAGAGAGAGACTCAGTTGCTAAAAGATAATTTATTCTGATATTCTTGCAGCTCTCTGCAAGAAACCGATACCTTTATGGCAATTATGTATTTTATTTACATTTGATTTTGCTATGCCATTGGCACGAAGTACAGCTCCTATTATTGATAACTGATATTTGATATCTTTTATATCTTTCCCGTTGGCCAGTAATTACTTGCATCTTTCTTCTGCACATTTAATAAGGTTATTGTGCTTAAAACCTCGTGTTCTACCTGTGTGTTGTTTTATATGCAGCTCTTTTCTGGTGGATGGGACTTCTCAAGCCAATCAGTTCCTTGGAAGGAGGTGGAAGTTAGGATGTATGCGCTTAGCATGGTAAGTTTATGTACCACTTGGAATTGCTAATTATTGTCATAAGATGTAAATAACATTTGATTCTATTGCTGTTTATCAGATTATGTCCTGCCAGACCTTGTTTTGGATCTTTTGATTTTTCCATCTCTGAAAGTAGCTTTCTTTCTCGAGAGACAAGCAACTTTTTGTCGGAACAACTTGTAATTTTGTCACATCAATTTAAATGGGCCATAATTCTTGATAAAATGCAAGCGAGAATTGCTTTTGGAACCAATCAAGAGGATAATTCCCTATTTTTCGATCATATAGTGAATGCCATGTTTTGCACACTGCAATTCTGTTATATTTATTTTCTGCAGCTTACAATTTCCTCTTTCCTCTTTTTTATTTATTTCGTTGTTGCTTAGAAATGTGCACATTTTTGTATGTTTGGACATAAGCATGCCAGGAAGAGTGTTTTTGATCTATATGCACATAAACTGTTTAATTTCAGGTCGCAGACACAATCTTACAAGATGAGAGCCCCTTCGATTTTTCGATGATAATGCATTTTGTGAATATTCTGTCAAGCAGAACTCCTGTTGAGCTGAATGGAAGTTTGTTCTTGGTAGGCCTTCCTCAAAATGCTGAATAAAGTTTGTATTATAGATTCAGAATTCTTTTATTTGTAGTTTGTGAACCTAATGTTTTTTCCATGTATTTCCTTAATATATCAAGGTATACAAATCATTTGGTGATGTCATTGGTTCTTACTCAAAGTGGCTATCATCTTCTCAAAGTAACATTAAACCGTTACTGTAAGTATTTTGAATGTTTGTGAAGATTGATGATTCCATTTATTCACTATGGCTGATTAATATGTTTTTCTTATAATTATGTTCAGCCTATTTTGCGCATCAGGAATTTCAAAATCGGTATCATCAAATGCTTGCTCATTAGCCTTGCGCAAACTCTGCGAGGATGCTTCTTCATTCATCCATGAACCTCAGAATCTTGAAATTCTTTTCTGGATTAGTGAGGTAACATTATCACTTCTACTTTACTAAGTTTAAGTTCATTCTACCACAATATTATAAATGGTCCTGGTCATAACTAAAGAGAGAATATATTAAAGATGGTTCTTTACCTATATCAAATTATACTTATGACTGTTAGAGCTATATGTTAGGCTTGACTTGTGTATGTCTTGTATACGTGTTGTATTACTTGTACTCCAAGCCACTCCTGGCTATATATAAAAAATAAAACTCACCCCTCCCTATTGGGTGTGTGGTGTTTTCTCAATCTCTCATTATTCTACATCGTATAAAGTGACCGGGCCTTCATAATGTTATTGGAAAGATCGCTGAAAATATTTTCGTTGATTTTACTAGCATGTATTTCTTTTGGGGGTGTTTTGGGTCTGAACTTTTTGCAGAGCATACATAATATATTGGGTACATAAGTGGGCATGATATGAGCTCAACTAAGTAACTATTGTGAAGCTTGTCTATGTAGAAAGAAAGCTATTTTCTATTTTGCTATACTCGTTATAAGAAAACTATATGCAATTTGCATTATTGACTGCTGTTGCCATAGATTCATATGTGCTCTGACTTAATTGTTTAGCACTGTCATCAGTTAATTTTAATTACTATTTGTATGCTCATTCAAGTATAGCTTGATAAATCTTCTTTTTTGACATGTGCAATGTAATATTAAAAAAACAGTGTTCTTATAGGGCATGGATAAAGTGAATCTGCGGCTAGAGGATGAGGAAGAGATAATTAGTGCAATTACTCATGCGTTAAGTTCTGTTCGTGATAAAGAGTTGAGGAAAAGTTCGCTGGCCAGATTACTTTGTTCCAGCTACTCAGTAGTGGAAAAGATTGTATGTTCCCTTTCCCTAGTGTAGCCATTCTTCCAAAATCCATATGTGAACTGATAATGACTGTGACATTATCATTTGTTTTTTACTTTTCATTGTCCAGGTTGATATAGATAGGGATCACTCACTAAGGCAGGATCCCGCTGCTTATACACAATCCTTGGACCTTGCTGTCCGTGGTCTTTACAGGTACATTATAGTTTTTCCATTCATTCTATTTCGTCTGGGTTGTGTGTGTTGTACTCCTTTTATCTTAATGCAGTGATACACAACTCTCCTGCATATTCAAGAAAAAAAGTTCGATGTTTCTTTTTCCTCAAGGATTGCTGCACTATTGGCGCTGTTAGCAACTGATTGGATTTTCATGTCTCACTGACGAGTCAGAATCATACAATTACTTTGTTCTTTTCTTCTTTTTCTGTGTATAATGCATATCAATAGTCTGCTTTTTACATTTTGGCTATTCACATGTTAATTAAGAAACTAGAAGTTTGATGTTATCTACAAGCATTTAAATCTTCTTTTACAGGATGAGTGCCTTGTTTGGTCATTTGTCTACGTCATCGTCTGGTCTGGTCGACGATGATATAATTTTAGTTCTTCTTGGAATATTTTGGCCTCTTCTTGAAAAGCTTTTCCGATCATCTCATATGGAGAATGTTAGTTTATCTACTGCTGTATGCCGTTCTCTTTCTTCAGCTATACATTCTTGTGGTAAGTTAAATGGATTTCTAAACCGAGAAATTTCAAGCTGTATAACAAATGCATCAATTTTCTGATCAGGCATCTGTATTTTACAGGACAGCACTTCCATATTTTGTTACCTAAAGTTTTGGAGTGCCTATCAACAAATTTCTTGCTGTTTCAAAGGCATGACTGCTTCTTGAGAACAGGCAAGAAGCTATACCTTTATGTACAACTAAATATTGCTTGCTGAAATTCAATTCAAAGCACTTCTTAATACATACTCCATAGATTCCAAATTACTATTCTTTTTGGCTTTTCTAGATACATGGCTTTTGCTATGTAGTATGTACCTATACAGTCTATTTCTATGTGCATAGCAAAAACTATGTATCTAGAAAAGCCAAAACAAATACTAATTTGGAATGGAAGGAGTAACATGTAGTTCTCCTGTGCGATCAAGAATTTTTTTTTTCTCGAACACGCAGGAGAACTGCGTATCTTTGTATTAATAGAAGAAGACGAGTCTAACATAGACTCACACAGCCACAAAACACACACCCACACACAACACACACAGTCACTCACACACTACCTTACATCTGAGGTGTGTAAACCCCAGATCAAGGTAGACCATGACCACCAACACACTTGGGATTAACCCACCCCTCTGACCGTAATCTGGGAGAGGCCCTTAGCACCACCCATGCTCCACAACTGGATTTCATCCTTCGCCAGACTCAGAGCAGCAACCACATTTGGGGAGCCCCCCTCGAAAACACATGCATTCCGGTGCTTCCAAATGGTCCAACCTCCCAAAATAATCAGGGAATTCAGTCCTGCTCTTTTATCCTCTGAAACTGTCAGTTCAACCTTTTCCCACCATCCATCAAATGAAGTATCAGCTGGCTGTGGTGTGAGCTCAGCAAGACCAACATGCTGCAAAAGCTGGAACCAGAATTGCTTGGCAAAGATACATCCAACCAAAATATGGTGGATGTCCTCCTCCTCTTGATCGCATAGAGGACAACATTCTGGGTGAGGGAGGCCACGTCTGGCTAACCGATCTGCAGTCCAGCAGCGATTGTGGGCTACTGTCCACATGAAAAAACGACATTTTGGCGGCGCCCAGGATTTCCAAATTCGTTCATATGGGACAAAAGGAATTGCTCCTTGGTAAAGGGCATCATAAGCCGAACTAGCAGTGTAGCTACCTGTAGGTGACAGTCTCCAAATGTGCCTATCAGGTGTATCCGGCTGCAGCTCCACTTCCTCCAAAAGGTCCCAAATAGTGAGGTACTCGAATAAGGCTGCCACTGATATGTCACCTTGGATATCCTCCACCCATTGTTCATTTGAAAGGGCATCCAGTACGGTACGCCTGTTTGCCCTTCTTTTTGGAACAAAAGCATATAAGCCTGGCGCCATATCCCTGATGCTTCTACCATTTAACCATTTGTCATGCCAAAACAAAGTATTGGCGCCATTACCAACCTCTGTGGAGACAGCCATAGCAAGTAGACTCTCCACCTCTTTACTAACCTGCAGTGGCAGAGTTGCCCAAGGTTTATTGGGCTCAGATTTCTTCAGCCAAGGCCAACGGACTCGCAGGGAGTATCCTAGAAGCTTTAGATCTGAAATTCCCAATCCTCCCAACTCCTTAGACCGGCACACCTTTGGCCAGGCAATAAGGCAATGGCCTCCTTTTGCATCCTTGCGCCCTCTCCACAAAAAGCCCCGTCTTATCTTATCAATAGCTTTGATTGCCCAAGCTGGAAGATCAATGGCCATTAGTAGATAAATGAGCATTGCTGTAATCACAAACTGCACCAGGACAGCACGTCCAGCCTTTGTCATTAGATCTGCCTTCCAGGCAGGTAGTTGGTCAGCAATTTTATCGATGAAAGGCTGCAGCTGTTCTTTATTCAGCTTCTTAAGAGAAAGCGGCAGGCCAAGATATTTGCAGGGAAAACTAAGCACCTCACAGGGCAGCAAACTCTGAATTGTTGCCAGATTTATCTCAGAACATTGAATTGGAATTACATTGCTCTTTTGAACATTGGTTTTAAGCCCAGAAGCGTCTCCAAACAGATGGAGAATCTCTAATGTCAGATGAATGTCCTCTGCAGCTGGCTGGAGGAAAAGGGCCACGTCATCCGCATATAAAGAAATCCTGTGCTGAATCGGTCTTCGGGACAGAGGCCGTAGAAGCCCTTCACCCGAGGCCTTTGTGACCATACAGTTCAACACATCCATGATCAGGATGAAAAGCATAGGGGACAAGGGGTCCCCCTGACGAAGCCCTCTATGATATTGTATAACTTCACCTGGTATACCATTGAGAAGAACTTGAGTAGAGGATGTAACAAGCAGCCCACATAGAAGATCACACCAACGGGAACCAAATCCCAATTTGCGCAGGACTTCCAGGAGGAAAGGCCAAGACACAGAATCAAACGCCTTTGTGATATCCAATTTGAGGAGAATTCTAGGCTGTTTCAGAGAGTGAAGATAACGCACAGTCTGCTGAACCATCATAAAATTATCCTGAATAAACCTCCCTTTTATGAATGCGCTTTGATTGGGAGACACCATGTCATCAAGCCGGCCTGCCAATCTATTGGCTAATATCTTCGTCACAAGCTTTGCAAAACTGTGAACTAAGCTAATGGGCCTGAAATCCTTCACTTGATCAGCACCTGGCTTTTTTGGAATGAGGGTGGTATAGGCAGAGTTCAACATCCATAAATTTCTGAAATTCTTCCCCCAAGTGCTATGAATGGCTTCCATCACATCTGCCTTAATTATAGACCAACATGTCTTGTAAAACCTGCCTGTAAACCCATCTGGCCCCGGGGCCTTATCAGAAGGTAGGTTTTTGATGGTATTCCAGACTTCCTCTTCCATTATAGGGTTGTCTAAAGCTTCCAAATCAAAGCTGGGAATATCAAGCTCCTCCAAATTGACAGTCCGGTTACGTTCCTCATCAGTCCCAATTAGGTTCGAATAGAAATCCAATATTTCAGCGGCCTTTTCCTCATGGCCAATAATAAGACGATCGCCATCATTAAGCTTAGCAATGAAATTGTTCCTTTTTCTATGACGGGGATCAATTCAAAATAATATGTTTTCTGTACTTCGAATGATTTGAGTGAGTGGTTTGGCTACTGTTGATCTGTTATACATGTACTCAATTCTATCTTTTAGTTAGAGCATTTGGGAACATTTACCTGCCTTCACTATGTACTTTTGATATACTTTTGTATCAGATATTGTTTTCTGAACTAGCTCATAGAATCGTAGGTATACATATCCATGGAACACCTAATAGTGATAACTAAATTACTAACATGCCATCTTATTTCAATTAATTTGTAGACTCTGATTAACCTCATTCGAATTTTCAGCTGCCAATGTCATTGAAGAATTTGGCCACAAGGAAGAATACGTGGCTTTATATGTCAGGACTTTTGAAACACTTAGCTCTGTGGCTTCAATATCAACTCTTAATTCTTCTTATACATGTGATCAAGAACCTGATCTTGTTGAGGCCTATACCTGCTTTACATCTATGTTTATCCGCTGCTGTCCAAAGGTTCTTATTCTTCTCATGTTCAATACATATATTTGTAACGTGTTTGAGCTCAGTAGCTTGGCATGATATGGGTTGGCATTTTGACACTAGTTCTCTTTGTTGATTGCATAAATAATCAGGAAGCTATTGTTGCATCTAGCTCACTACTTGAGTTATCATTTCAAAAGGCAGCTATATGCTCTACAGCAATGCACCGAGGAGCAGCACTTGCAGCAATGTCATATATATCATGTGAGTGCTATTTATTCACTTTTATGTTATCTTCTGGTTGTAACTGCATGTGTTTCTATTCTCATTATTTGAATAGTCATAGTCATACAATGGGTAAACTTGTTTATTGTATCTGGAAAAGATGGAATTGAAGTGCAGTTTTATATTAGAAAAAAGTGTTTGCTCCTAAAAACTATCGACCAGCTTAGCTTTTACATCTATGATATTTTTCTTTCCCTGATAAGATGGATCTTTATACACAACAAGATAGTGAAATACTTGCGCTGTTCTTTTTCTGAATGTCATTGTTTCTTAACTTGTGCATGCTTACTAAAGAGTATATAATATAATTGCATACCCCTATCATATTTATCTCTTGCTTCCTGATTAAAGTCGTTTAGGAAGATGTTGTCCCTTCTCGAGATCGTGTAACACCATTTAAAAGAGAACCATTTTGTTACTTTCCACTTTTAAGACATGATTAAGAAATAAACGCCATATAGAAGGAAGTTAGTATTTTTTTACTCCAATGTATTTTGAGCTAGTTTCTGGATAATATAGTCAGTTTGTACTGCAAAGCCTTGGTATAAGTTTATTAGGCTTGTTGATTTCTCGATGGAGCAAGTTGGTGGCAGAATCTCATGATTTTTCGAGTTCATGCTTCTATGTCTTGGGGGTGTGTTTGAAATCTATCTGCCCTTGCTGACCATGTTATAACCTTACTCTGTGTCATGCATTGGCTCAAGCTATTGTGCTCAACCTCTGTTGTTGTACTCACATGATCATTTCCAGCTAAATGATTCCAAAGTTACAAGCCATCTGCAGGTTTTCTTGAGGTCGGTCTTGCTGCTGTGCTAGAATCTCCAGAGTGCATCCCTGACAGATCACCTGGTGTGGCCCTAATTCAAATCTTGGCTCGCTGTGGTGAAGGTCTATTATCGAATGTACTTTATGCTCTACTTGGTGTATCAGCCTTGTCAAGGGTGGGTATAATTTGAAGAACATTTTATATTACTTTGTCACTATTGGTTTGCATATGTTTTTCCTTGATACTCACCAATCTATTATTCGAGACATCTGAACTAGCTAGCCCTGTACTTGTGTATGCAAGCCTTTTAGTAAGATCTGGATCTCATCTGATTTTTCATCTGGCATAAGCTAGTGTACTAATGATTATGCTAGGATGAGTTGACTAATGAGCTCTTAACATATACTAATCTGATGCTATTTTATACTGTCGCACAAAGTTTGCTCCCATTGACTTATTTGTTCTCATGGGTAATTTATGTGATTCAACAGCTCTCTGCAGAATATTCACATCACCTTTTCCATGCAGGTGCATAAAACTGCCACAATATTGCAACAACTGGCGGCACTGTGCAGTTTCTGTGAGAGAACAACATGGAAAGCTGCTCTTTGTTGGAGCTCTCTTTGTGGGTGGCTACAATCAACGGTATTCTTTCTGCTGCTTTAATTGTGATTGTTCCAGTCCCAAACATGCCAACATGTTCTTTCTTGTCTTTGATTAAGTTCTCGACTAAACATGACAATCTGATGCCAGATCTGAATTTATAGATGCATAGGGATTTACAGTTATTCATTCTTGTGCTCAACGTCCATCCTGGAAAGTTGGTCTTACATTGTCTGACATTTTTTTCCAATCTTGATTAGGTGAAAAGTTTGCCCTCAGAGTATCTAAAGCAAGGGGAAGCTGAAATGATAATTCCATTGTGGCTGAAGGTGCTTGAGGATGCAGGCTCGGACTATCTTCAAAGTAGGACCGGTGATAATACAAGAAATCAAGGATACATGCAAGGGAAGGGTGGTAGAACGCTTAAACGAATAATCAGGGATTTTGCGGAAAACCATCGAAATGCCCCAACCCCCTGCCCTTCATGATATGTGGATGGAACTGAATTATCAGTCCTGCTGATACTGGAGTTCTCTTATAACGTGTGAACTCTGAAGCTTTTAGGGGTCTGGTGCATGGTTCTTGTTGAGCCAAGGACCTCCATATACAAATCTCTGAGAAGAGAAAGACTAGTTGCTTGTTCCAAATTTCCAATGACATGGCTGGGACTTCCTTTGTATAGCAACTCACCAAAGGTCAGATGGTGGAGGAGGGGCTTTGTCCAAAGCATGCTAATTGGAACAAATTGGAAGCCACATGGACCTAAATGGTTAATGGTCCTTTTTTGAAGTTGGAATTTACATGGTCCATGAGAGGCTTGTTGCAATATTTTGGTATGGTGGGATGCTGAAAGAAGACGGAGAGGTGAACGAATAGCTGTACATATCATTCTTTTGCAACTAGTGCGATGTAGGATGTACAAAACATTCTTTATTCATACTCAACCTGAGTTTACATGGACAATATAGGTGGCTTTTGATATGATTGCTATCATGTCAAGTTATGTACATATTTGTTCCTTCATTGGCAGCATCCCTGCAACTTAGATAGCGCATGAGACTCTGGGAGCTAGGTTCACTTTGATCGCTCAAGTGAATCTGCTGAGTGCTGACCAACCGTGTTAAACTTCTCTACTGATTCTTAGGGCGATAGTATATTCATATCAGTACAGTAGTGCTCTGACCTGCATGGAGCGTTTGTTTGAGCTGTAAATTCCATTGCAGTAATAGGTGGTGACCGAAAATACTGAACCGATCTCTGTTAGATTTACAGTTTAATCATACAGTACCTCTGGTATTTTTCCAAACTTGCTAGAAATAATCATTCAGTTTTCTCGTGCTATTTATACCGATGACATTGCGGTGGCAATCTGCTACTATTGATTCCTGTTTCGGCATGGAATTTCAATAAAATTTGCAGGGACCGAGCGAACAATAGTTACGAGCTTACAAGCGTCGCCACGGCTAGAGCGGAGACGTACTCGTCGGTCGTTGCATGCTGTATAATAACCTTGTTTTTGTTTCCTATTTTTCCATTTCCGTGGTGTTTTTACAGGGTTAATTGGATTTGTGCCATTACAATTTTTCCGTTTATGAGATATGCCATTATAATTCGTGATATTGGAAATCTGCCATTACAATTTGTTCAAAGTTTGAGCTGTGCCATTTTCTACGTCTTCTTTGGCTTTGGGTCCACTTACAGATCATTGTACATTCGTATAGACTAAAATACCCTCATGTCCCTTTCTATCACATGTGGGCCCCACATGTCATCCCTCTCTCTTCCGGCAGTCGTCGGGCATCAACTCGGTGGTGTCCCTACTCATCCTGGGCTCGCTGTTCACAGCATTCGCCGGCGCCAGAGACGACACCGCGGTCGCCGCGGTGAGCGTGGCCGCCGTCGTGGCGTTCTCCGTCGGGCTCAACACCGCCATGAACAGGGTCATGAGCGGCCATCACCGTGACCTTATCTCGCTGTACAAGGCCATCACCATGGCCAGCGCGTTCTACCTCTAGGCCGCCGCAGTCTTGAGCTCCGCCGCCGCGAGCTCCGCCGGGGCCGAGCTGCCCCGCCGCCGCGCTGCTCTGCCGCCGTTGACGCGAGCTCCGCCGGGGACGAGCTGCTCGTCGCCCGACGAGCAGTCTCGCCGCCGCGGCCGTGAGCTCCGCCGGGGCCGAGCCGCCCCGCCACCGCGCGGCTCCGCCACCGCGGCCGTGAGCTTCGCCGGGGTCGAGCTCGCCGTTCCCCTTCTTGCGCATGGCGAGTTCCTCGACGCGGCCACCGGCGAGGAGACCGCGCTGGCGTGGATCGACGACCGCGGGGCCTGCTTCTTCCCGACGCCCGACTGCGCGGGGAGGAAGCTGAGGAGGAGCGACGCGCCGGCAGAGGACGAGGCCAAGTCGTCCTCGGGCGTGGACCAGCACTCCGGGGAGAGCCGCGGCGCGGACGACTCCAAGAGGAGGAAGGCGAGCGGGGCATGGCTGAACGCGCCGGCGAGTGGGGATGGATTGGAGAAGAAAGGGAAGAGAGGGGATGACATGTGGGGCCGATTTGGTTGAATTCGATCTCAGGGGTATTTTGGTCCTACGAAATGTTGTACACGCCGTCGTATGTCTGTAGGTAGGCTCAATGTAGCTGGACGCGTAGAAAATGGCAAGATTCAGTGAATCATCGAATTATAATGGTAAATTTCCAATATCACGAATTGTAATGGCATTTCTCAGAAACGGAAAAATTATAATGGCACAAATTTAATTAACCTTTTTTATAAACACGATAGACTTTTCCCAGCGGGCTAGGCTTGTTGGAAACACTACTCTGATCCAGCGTGTGCTAGCTAAGCTAAGCCCACACAGGGCTTTCGACGACGGCTTGCTGAAGAGGTCCTCCGCCACAGCTGTCTCGCGATTCTTCTTTCCTCCGTTGTTCTGATTTCTGATGTCTATGCTGCAATCATTCGTTCTGGTGATGAAGTTGCGCTGCTTCCACTTGTCAAACAGTGAGAGGAAGTAGTCAGGGGTTAGGTGTGGGGGCAGAGTTGCTTCTAGGAGGTTACAAAGTTAAAACTCACCTTATCAAATATAAGATAAACTCTACCCGCCCAAAAAAAGAAGAAGGTAAACTCACTCAAACCAATCCAGCCAACCACTAGCAAAACAAACACTGAGCAGAAGTATAGCCAGGCTAGGCTAGACCAAGCAATCAAACATAACTTGGGTAGTATATATAAAAGAATGTGATGACTATAAAATTAGGAGGTAACAATTGGAGATTTTTCTTGAGCCTTCACATTAATTCTTATAAATCAGAGAAATGAAGAGATAAACACTAGACATTCCAAAAAAAAGTTAAAACAACATAATATCAATTTAATAGACTCAATGTTTGTCGACAACAATAGCCATCGAATCTCATTTGCTTCCAAATTGCTCACATTTGCCATTGTGAAAATTAACATAAAGTCACTATGTTAATATGTGCATCTAAATGACATGCCTCTCCCATCATAATTTGCCTCTAAGTTACCCACCTATGTGATGTGCCTAGATGAGCACTCCGCGAGAGTAAGGGTGCCACCTTGATAACGACAAGTGTCATGTCCCCACAACAAATAGAGTACTAGACATAAATGCCTAAATAAGGCTAGATGGGTGGATAATCTAAGAGAATACATGAATTTGAAGAACAATAAAAAAAGATATAGTATACCTCACTTTGTCAATACATTCTTAAGAGATACTAGAATGGTAGCAAAGACTGAGTAACACGGAGGTGATAGGATAACAAATGACAATCCAACTAAGCGCTGACCAGGCAAAGAATTAAGACACTGATATAGAAGCAAACAATGAAGTTTCTAAGTAAAATAATGAGAGACATGTAGCAGCTACCAAGATCAACAACTAACAAATATGATTACTTGAACTAAAAATATTAATGAAGTATAAGATTAATATTTATCTAAATACTAGAAAATAATAGAATGATTATTAGCTAACACAAACTATCACATTAACACCATATGTCACAATATAGATTTGGATTGATGATTTTGGGTAAGGGTGACAGTAAGGGGTATAGAGATAAACATCCTGGGATATTAAAGAAGATTTGGAGGATTATGAGTGAAAAGGAAATAAATTTTGTGGAGCTTAATGTGCGGATTTCGGGTGGTTGTGGGGGCACTATGCTTAGGGGCGGTCACAATCTCCCCAACCTGAAACCCAAACCCTAATTTCTCGAACCTGAACCCATATTAACTGAAATACAAAATCCACATTACTTTCGGGAAGTAAGTTTGAAAACCTGAAACAACTTTCGAAAGTTCAGGTACATAATCCAAGAACATGAAATATTGTTTTGGACTTTGAATTTAATGTTCCAAATTTTGATATGTGACTTGATTTTATTGTGTGCTACATGTGATCTATGAATTAAATTTATGGATGGTGAAAGTGATTGGAATGTATAATTGATTGTGTTTATGTGAACTTAAGTTAAATTTATGCAATGTTCTTGCTCTATTATTTTCCTAACTAAGTCCATGTGGTATCAATTCAGAAAATTGGGATTAGCCGAACCCAAACTTTTGGGTACCTGAAAATCCAGGTTTCTCTTTTAATTACCTGAATTTTAGATTACCTAAATTATCCAATATGATTTCCATGAATGCCCACCCCTAATTATGCTGTTGGATGATTAATGGACGTCAGAGAGGTGCTACTTGGGTGGATCGCAGTGGTGGCTTGCCATTGAGACCGTCGAAACTCGCTAATGACCATGGTTGGAGACGGAAGAACAAAACAACAGGAGAAAGAATAGGTGTGGCTATTTTGAAGATCAATTAGGAATTCAGGTGTGGGGAATCTTTGATGCAATTTCTGATTTCTCCTATTAAGGTCTTGGTATCTGTACTAAAGCCCCTATCCACATTGGATCTTTTCCGGACAGTGTTTCTATTGAGGAGTGTATTATCTAGTTTCTAGCCTAGCTATTAAAACTGTGCATTCAATCGGATATGCACAATTAAATTTCCCTATGTGGAAGGGAATTTAAATGCATGGTAGTTCATGTCGATAGATGGAAAGCCGTCAGGAGATAAGACAAATTTAGTGAAGTGAGGGGCCGAAGAGGGACAATCACTACTACACATAGGATCAACGTCCATTAGGAATCTTATATGCCATGGTTATATGTATCCGTGAGAGTAGTCGTATGTCTGTAGGTAGGCTCAATGTAGCTGGACGCGTAGAAAATGGCAAGATTCAGTGAATCATCGAATTATAATGGTAAATTTCCAATATCACGAATTGTAATGGCATTTCTCAGAAACGGAAAAATTATAATGGCACAAATTTAATTAACCTTTTTTATAAACACGATAGACTTTTCCCAGCGGGCTAGGCTTGTTGGAAACACTACTCTGATCCAGCGTGTGCTAGCTAAGCTAAGCCCACACAGGGCTTTCGACGACGGCTTGCTGAAGCTGTCTCTTATACACATCTAATTATTTAGTAAGCT
>OAMR01000279.1:544664-588249 GCA_900205405.1 Echinochloa crus-galli
GGGCTCGTCCCCCCTCCCCGCGGACTGGCTCCCGTCGGTGCTGCCCTCTGCGCTGGCGGCGGCCGCCATCCTGCACCGCAAGCCCAACCTCACGTCGTCAGGGACGTCCACGGCCGGCTCCACGACGTCATGTTCCTGCTCCGTGACGCGGGGTTCCGGCACCTCCGAGGAGCGGCTCTTCGTCTTCAATGGGGATTACGTGGACCGCGGCGCCTGGGGGCTCGAGACCCTTCTCTTGCTCCTCGCCTCGGCACCGACTTGCTCGTCGCCTTGGTGGCCGGCTGCTTCCTCGGCACCTTGCCAGCGGTGGACTTCCTCGCCGTCTGCTTGGTGCTGGCCATTGGAGCGGAGGGGACGGAGACAGAGACAGAGACGGAGACGGAGGGGGCCGCAGGCGGATGTGGGAGGCAGCGCTTCAGCTTTATTGGCGCGGTGGGGAGGCGAGGGTGCGGTGACGGGCAGGCAGGCGAGCGGGCGTCGGCGGGGTGGCGAGGTGGGGGGTGCGGCGGGTGGGTAAGCACGCGAGGGGGCGTCGGTGGTGGGGATTGAAGCACAGTTATTTGAACCGGACCGGTAATCGAACCGCTCAAGGCCTCGGTTCGATGGTTCATTGGTTCAATACGGTTGGACCACCGGTTCAAACGGTTTAAATAGATTTATATTTGACTCTAAATCACAACCACCGAAGTGCTCTGGTGGTAGACCACCAACGTTGCATGGTGGAGGTCTGGGGTTCAAAACCCCCCTTCGCAAGTTTTTTAGCATATTTTCTCCTTCCCGCGCCCGCACTCCCCCCTGATCCCCTCCTGTCGCGTGTACTGGCCGACGCGAGCGGTCCGACCGCGGTCCATTTACCCGGTTTTATACCGGTTTTTCTTTTAATTACCTGAATTTTAGATTACCTAAATTATCCAATATGATTTCCATGAATGCCCACCCCTAATTATGCTGTTGGATGATTAATGGACGTCAGAGAGGTGCTACTTGGGTGGATCGCAGTGGTGGCTTGCCATTGAGACCGTCGAAACTCGCTAATGACCATGGTTGGAGACGGAAGAACAAAACAACAGGAGAAAGAATAGGTGTGGCTATTTTGAAGATCAATTAGGAATTCAGGTGTGGGGAATCTTTGATGCAATTTCTGATTTCTCCTATTAAGGTCTTGGTATCTGTACTAAAGCCCCTATCCACATTGGATCTTTTCCGGACAGTGTTTCTATTGAGGAGTGTATTATCTAGTTTCTAGCCTAGCTATTAAAACTGTGCATTCAATCGGATATGCACAATTAAATTTCCCTATGTGGAAGGGAATTTAAATGCATGGTAGTTCATGTCGATAGATGGAAAGCCGTCAGGAGATAAGACAAATTTAGTGAAGTGAGGGGCCGAAGAGGGACAATCACTACTACACATAGGATCAACGTCCATTAGGAATCTTATATGCCATGGTTATATGTATCCGTGAGAGTAGAGAAATCCTACTAGAGATGATGCATGGTAGCTTAGAGCGTGTTTAACCAATAGTCGAAGTCTCGACATCAGATTTCTTCTGATGTGGAGCTGAGAAAATGAAGAAAAACACAGTGCCAACAAGCATGCAAGAGCTAGACTCACACAAGTTCCAATGATTTTGGAAGGGCCCAACATCTCATCTCTCTGTGTTTTTGAGTTTCAACAGGTATCATGTGTTTCGATTGTGGGTGGATCCCACGATTGTTTCTCTACTATGACTGTCGGACCTTAGGACCGGCTATCCACTGGGGGATACCCGAGTGATAGATTTGTAGGAGGAGGATCGCCGAGTCGACTAGTTTGAAGGTGACACATGGAACAAGATTTAGACAAGTTCGGCTACCCGGAGGTATAATACCCTACGTCTTGTGTCGGGTGGTGTTTGTATTGCTTGTGCTCGTCTAAGCTCCAGGAAGCTAGGGCAAGCTTTGTGGTTATAATGTTTCGATCCCTGGTTTGTCAATCTAGAGACCCTTGTCCTCCTTTATATATACCAGGAGATAGGGTTACATGACAAGTCTCCTAATTTGTTACAATATGGGAGTCCTAGCAGGAGTATATGAGGAGTTCTAATAGGACTCAATGGTCTTCCTTGCTTAGGTAATCGGGCCGGCTGCCGCCCCTCTTGGTGATGGGCCTAGGGGTACCCATATCCCACAATGACTACCACATAAGCTAGCGAAGACACCAACTCTGTTCGAGAAGCCCTTAGATGTTTCATTTTCTTACATCAAAGATACAAGTCCTAGTGAACAAATCATATATCAATTTGTAAGGTTTCCTGTGGTGGAACTTGTTCATCTGGGTTCAAGTCCTCGACAAACCACGAGTGTCACATTTTCTTGGATTCATTCCAGGAACCCCGTTGACGGCGAGGCGCCTGTGGCGACATCATGAATCTCAAGATGGTATCTACCGTCCTAGTCTCTCAAAGGTGCTTATAGAGGTAGGGTTTGTGTATGTGTAATCATAAGGGTAAGTGTGCGTGCGTATGAGTTTCCCTACTTGTCTTTTGCAAAGACAAAAGGATACAAGTCCCAAGTTTGTCTCCACCAAACATGCAGTAAAGGTTGACTAGTGGACCATGATAGTAGATGTATCCCATTGGTGGGGTAATCCTAGGGTTACACACCCAGCAACTAAAGGTTCTTGAAACTTTTTTTGTGATGGTTGGAAACAAGAACCATGATGTGCATGGGCTAATACTATGGGTCGGTGCGGTGGCCTAGGTATTGCCCGATGCATAGTGCCAGGCCGGCATGGGCAATATGCACAATGGGGATCTGTTCAGGTGCCACCTCCTCGTCCTCTATCCGAGTGGACACGATGTCTCCTTTGTGCCTCCAACCCTAGTGGAGGCCTCCTCCTTCCCCACCCTGACCTTGGTGCAACAGCCTCCTTCTCCCCAACCCCGACCTCAGAGTGGCGACCTTCTTCTTCCCAACCCTGACCTTGGCGCGATGATCTCCTCCCTGACCCAAACCCCGATGCAGCAACCTCCTCATCCCCAACCCCAACCTTGGTGCTGCGACGACCTCCACCCCCACCCAACACCGGAGCTGTGCTCCTCCTGACCCAAGGTAAGTTTCCCCACCTTGATCTCGTGCCCTATGGATACATGGATGGATGGATATGCATTGACTGTTTGATTGATGAATGAATGTGCTAGGTTTAGATAAATGTGGTTTAGATATATGCATGGTTTGATGAATGAATGTGCTATGTTTGGATGGATGTTCTTTAGATAAATGCATGGATGGATGGATATTTGGATGAATGGACAAATGCCACATTGTAGTACCTTTCTTTGAGGTATTAGTTCCTAGTAATTTAAAAAAGGTGGGATTGTCTTTGAAATATCCAAGGGGTAATACTACAAAGAAAGTTTGCTTATGTATTTATTTCAATTTCCTTGCATTTGTGTCTTCAAAATCATTGTTTATGTGCTTATATGTTTACTTGCATTTATTCTTAGATAAATCTTCAAAACTTTATAAAAGAGATAAGTCTCTTCATCATAGAACAGCTCTGATTTTGACAATGAACATCATCTAAATCCTACAGTTAATCTCGACAAGTTCATTTATTTGCAATCTATGGTTGTAGTAAAATTAACATTTGGAAATGTCCTGCTCTGTGAGTGATTGTATTTAGCATGAGTACATTGGGTATTGGTTGATGTATTATGATTTATGGTGTATAGGTGTAGTTGAGAGCAGGGGATCGAAACATGTTTAACCAATTCAGATTTAATTTCTTCTAGTTTTTATAAGTTTTTAGTAGTGAAGTCCATGCTGTGCATTAACAACATCGATGCATAATCAGAATGAACCAACCTGAATTGGAAAAACTCCTATTAGATAGCCAAGTTGGTCAGTTTACATTGATTAAAATGTCAAATCCATGAAAAAATGATAGATCCCATCAACAGAAAAGAAAATGCCAGCAGAAAAGGAAAATATTAAGTTTTTTTTTCTACTCATGGGAACATTTCTTGCTGTGATTTGTAGTTATCAGGAAAAACACAAACTGTAATATATGCTTGCCTTATAGTTTTTAGAAAGACTAGAATTGTCTGACAACACCCTATTCCATCGTTTCCTTTTCTGCTAGCATTGACATAGCAGAAGTGGCAGCGACTTGAGCTTGGTTTTTCGAAGAGTCTTTCAGAACTAACATCAGAAAGGGAGGCTCGAGTTTTGTTATTAGAGATGAGGAGGGTCAAGTAATCCAAATAGGAGCTGGGAAGCTGTAGAATGCTCTTGATCCCATGCACACAGAACCGTTGGTCGGCGTGTTTCTATCATCCAAATGCTCTTCAAGTGGTAAGAGGCTGCATGATGCATGCTTGCGTCTGTCCTAGGAATCCTGAAATAGGGATTGGAGAAGGTGCTAATGGGAGAGTTTACTGAAGCAATACGCCCCATGGAATGTAACTGTGTAGCTGGCGGCATTCGGATCGTCTGTTTATATTGACTTTACCTCTGTAATGATCGAAGTGACAAGTTGCATTGAGCTAGTGTCCAACGATTTTGCTGGATCGAATGAATAATGGATTGTAAGTTATAAATATGATGGTTGTCGCTCTAGGGATCAACAAAATGAGCCATGTGTGTGAGAGACATTTGCCATGGATTTCAGATTCTGATGAATTTTAACTACTTTTCAGAGGAAGCACGCTCCTGGGCGATGGCGGGCTGCGCTGAATTGTCGGAATTTGTTCAGCTTGCTCATATAGCAGCATAGGTAGTGGTAGCGCCATAAGTGATATGTAATTGCTAGAGACTCTCTCCCACCTCCACCTCTAGAACAATCTGATTATAGAGGTGCTCATGATGTACTTGCTTCTCTCCTCTTAATGAAATATGTGCTCAGGCACGGTCGCGAAAAAGATGAATTTTAACTACTTTCGTACTCTTTTTTGTTTCTTTGGCGGGTAATATCACATATTTCAATTCTTGCTAATATTATAGGGCGCCTTATGTTCTAGTTACTATGATAACAAGGGGACTCCTGAGTGCTAGAAAAATTGACTAAAAAAGGGTGCTAGAAAAATTCTGGCGACAATATTCGGTTGTGGTGTAGTGAGTGATGGCGCCAGTGGATGTGGTGGTGGTGTAAATGCACGTGAACATAGGGTGGTACTTTCGAAATAGGGATGCCAGATTGAGGTGGGGACATTTGTGAAAACAAATAGTACGTTGTTGGATAGAGCTTCTCCTCTCTAAGTTCAACAATGAAACAAACCAAAGAAATCTGCCAAAGGAAATTATTCTTTCAGGTAATCGATCAGGTGTAACAGGTGATCGACGTCATGTCTCCTTAACATACTAGGTGATACCCCGCGCGATGCTGCGGGAATTTTTTAAATAACATTTTAAGATAAAATTTGAAAATAAAAACATTAAAATATTTGTTGCATTATACAGACACTTTGTGATTTATAAACGCTTCCTATTGGATATATGATAGTGGAAACCATGAGATATTAGCAACATACCAGCTTACGAAAAGAGAAAATGAAACTAATGGTAATGCAAATCTCTTCTTCTCTAGTTTACCTCAAAGATTATGTTTTAAAAATACACATATCACCGTGATAATAAAATCGTCATCCGAAGAACAGATGTTTTGAAATTTGCTGTAAAATCCTGTACATATCCGCCTGCAAAAAAAAACAATCAATGAGACATCCACAGATGCATTGAACAAATGTGATAATGAAATGTCGACGTAGGTTAATCCAAACTATAGCTGGCTTGGCTCAAATTGAATAGAGATCAAGACTGAACAAAAAATCAACAATACTTGCTTCTGAAAATAAATAAAAGAAGTACTCGCGCCTTCAGCCCAGGCCTGGGCCACCGAATCGGCCCAACTCCGAGCGCCCCTCCTTCGCCTGCCTTGATCATGGCCATTCAGGAGATCGGACGGTCGAGTGAAAACCCTAATCCCCATTCCTCTTCTTCCTCAGCTTTCTCTCGCCCGAAAAACCAGTGGCGACGCCGGCGCCGACGCAAACGCCGATGCGCTGGACTGGTGCTCGCGCCACCTCCCCGCGGACTGGCTCCCGTCGGTGCTGCCCTCTGCGCTGGCGGCGGCCGCCATCCTGCACCGCAAGCCCAACCTCACGTCGTCAGGGACGTCCACGGCCGGCTCCACGACGTCATGTTCCTGCTCCGTGACGCGGGGTTCCGGCACCTCCGAGGAGCGGCTCTTCGTCTTCAATGGGGATTACGTGGACCGCGGCGCCTGGGGGCTCGAGACCCTTCTCTTGCTCCTCGCCTCGGCACCGACTTGCTCGTCGCCTTGGTGGCCGGCTGCTTCCTCGGCACCTTGCCAGCGGTGGACTTCCTCGCCGTCTGCTTGGTGCTGGCCATTGGAGCGGAGGGGACGGAGACAGAGACAGAGACGGAGACGGAGGGGGCCGCAGGCGGATGTGGGAGGCAGCGCTTCAGCTTTATTGGCGCGGTGGGGAGGCGAGGGTGCGGTGACGGGCAGGCAGGCGAGCGGGCGTCGGCGGGGTGGCGAGGTGGGGGGTGCGGCGGGTGGGTAAGCACGCGAGGGGGCGTCGGTGGTGGGGATTGAAGCACAGTTATTTGAACCGGACCGGTAATCGAACCGCTCAAGGCCTCGGTTCGATGGTTCATTGGTTCAATACGGTTGGACCACCGGTTCAAACGGTTTAAATAGATTTATATTTGACTCTAAATCACAACCACCGAAGTGCTCTGGTGGTAGACCACCAACGTTGCATGGTGGAGGTCTGGGGTTCAAAACCCCCCTTCGCAAGTTTTTTAGCATATTTTCTCCTTCCCGCGCCCGCACTCCCCCCTGATCCCCTCCTGTCGCGTGTACTGGCCGACGCAAGCGGTCCGGCCGCGGTCTATTTACCCGGTTTTATACCGGTTTTTTGTTGAGACCGGGCGGTTCAACCGGTTTATTCCGGGTCAATTACACAGACGGTCTTTTAAGTGAACCAGACCAGTGAGGCCTCCGGTTTCCGGTTCAACCGGCCGGTCCGGTCCGGTCCAAATAACTATGGATTGAAGGCGCGGGTGGGTGGAGAATGACGTGGCACAGCTGAGAGTCCAGAGAAGTCCTTAGTGGGGAGCCAAAACTAAGTTTTGTAGCGCCCGCACTCCCCCCTGACCCCCTCCTGTCGCGTGTACTGGCCGACGCAAGCGGTCCGGCCGCGGTCTATTTACCCGGTTTTATACCGGTTTTCTGTTGAGACCGGGCGGTTCAACCGGTTTATTCCGGGTCAATTACACAGACGGTCTTTTAAGTGAACCAGACCAGTGAGGCCTCCGGTTTCCGGTTCAACCGGCCGGTCCGGTCCGGTCCAAATAACTATGGATTGAAGGCGCGGGTGGGTGGAGAATGACGTGGCACAGCTGAGAGTCCAGAGAAGTCCTTAGTGGGGAGCCAAAACTAAGTTTTGTAGCGCCCGCACTCCCCCCTGACCCCCTCCTGTCGCGTGTACTGGCCGACGCGAGCGGTCCGGCCGCGGTCCATTTACCCGGTTTTATACCGGTTTTCTGTTGAGACCGGGCGGTTCAACCGGTTTATTCTGGGTCAATTACACAGACGGTCTTTAAAGTGAACCAGACCAGTGAGGCCTCCGGTTTCCGGTTCAACCGGCCGGTCCGGTCCGGTCCAAATAACTATGGATTGAAGGCGCGGGTGGGTGGAGAATGACGTGGCACAGCTGAGAGTCCAGAGAAGTCCTTAGTGGGGAGCCAAAACTAAGTTTTGTAGCGCCCGCACTCCCCCCTGACCCCCTCCTGTCGCGTGTACTGGCCGACGCAAGCGGTCCGGCCGCGGTCTATTTACCCGGTTTTATACCGGTTTTCTGTTGAGACCGGGCGGTTCAACCGGTTTATTCCGGGTCAATTACACAGACGGTCTTTTAAGTGAACCAGACCAGTGAGGCCTCCGGTTTCCGGTTCAACCGGCCGGTCCGGTCCGGTCCAAATAACTATGGATTGAAGGCGCGGGTGGGTGGAGAATGACGTGGCACAGCTGAGAGTCCAGAGAAGTCCTTAGTGGGGAGCCAAAACTAAGTTTTGTAGCGCCCGCACTCCCCCCTGACCCCCTCCTGTCGCGTGTACTGGCCGACGCAAGCGGTCCGGCCGCGGTCTATTTACCCGGTTTTATACCGGTTTTCTGTTGAGACCGGGCGGTTCAACCGGTTTATTCCGGGTCAATTACACAGACGGTCTTTTAAGTGAACCAGACCAGTGAGGCCTCCGGTTTCCGGTTCAACCGGCCGGTCCGGTCCGGTCCAAATAACTATGGATTGAAGGCGCGGGTGGGTGGAGAATGACGTGGCACAGCTGAGAGTCCAGAGAAGTCCTTAGTGGGGAGCCAAAACTAAGTTTTGTAGCGCCCGCACTCCCCCCTGACCCCCTCCTGTCGCGTGTACTGGCCGTGGGGGGTGCGGCGGGTGGGTAAGCACGCGAGGGGGCGTCGGTGGTGGGGATTGAAGCACAGTTATTTGAACCGGACCGGTAATCGAACCGCTCAAGGCCTCGGTTCGATGGTTCATTGGTTCAATACGGTTGGACCACCGGTTCAAACGGTTTAAATAGATTTATATTTGACTCTAAATCACAACCACCGAAGTGCTCTGGTGGTAGACCACCAACGTTGCATGGTGGAGGTCTGGGGTTCAAAACCCCCCTTCGCAAGTTTTTTAGCATATTTTCTCCTTCCCGCGCCCGCACTCCCCCCTGATCCCCTCCTGTCGCGTGTACTGGCCGACGCGAGCGGTCCGGCCGCGGTCCATTTACCCGGTTTTATACCGGTTTTCTGTTGAGACCGGGCGGTTCAACCGGTTTATTCCGGGTCAATTACACAGACGGTCTTTTAAGTGAACCAGACCAGTGAGGCCTCCGGTTTCCGGTTCAACCGGCCGGTCCGGTCCGGTCCAAATAACTATGGATTGAAGGCGCGGGTGGGTGGAGAATGATGTGGCACAGCTGAGAGTCCAGAGAAGTCCTTAGTGGGGAGCCAAAACTAAGTTTTGTATGATGATGATGATAGCCTCTGTCTGGTCTCTCTCTTTCTTTATTATTTTGATGCCTAGCAAATCTCTTATTTTTTTCTGTTTCTGCTGAAATATTGAACCCATCGCCTTCAGTTAACTAACAACTACTGGTTGCACTGGTTAGAAAAAAAGGACTATTTAAACTTGATCTGCATCGTGCTCGTTGATTAGCACGAGCCCGTCGTCCTGCTTGTCTCTTAATTTGCACCTCTTCCCTCGCCTACAAGGCCGGCCAGATCAAAGCTGAAAGGAGAACATCGACCAAGTCAAGCAAAGTGCCCCTCGTGACGACCAGATTAGGCTCCTTAATCTTCACCCAAAGGCCATGCCGCCAAAGCACGCCCGCTAGTTAATTAGGCCGCTACCATCCGTCATCTAACTGCGCTGGTGACGACGCCGGCCGGCCGGCCGGCCTACCGGCAATATCACTTGCAGCCTCCCCCGGTTAGCCGCGCCCGAGGCATATAAGCATGTGTGGCCTCCGCTCGGACGCATGCGCGCCAACCGTTTCATAATGCTCCCACACGCATGGCGCGGAGCAGCGCGGTGGCATCCGGGGGACGCGAGATGCCCTAGCTTACGTATCAGCGCAGCGTCCAAGGCATGCAAACCAAGGCCGGACAGTACTGGTGTGCGCTTTCAGTTGGGGGCCGGTGTGGAGTGTATGCATGGGCATGTCATTCTGCACATCCTAAAGTCTGTGGTTCAGGTTTTTAATATATATAGTATGTATGTATTTGTATATATATGTCAAGTGGTAACGTGTGGGGCTCGATCGTGGTGCTTTGTAGCCAATGGCCATGCTGGCGCGAGTCTTCAATAACGCAAAGCTATCTGGCCTTGATCTTGTGCCCTATTGGTCCCTGATCGAGCTTTATTTAGGACGCAGGCGGTATAGCCACTTCTGTTAATTATCTCTTTGGAAGAAAAGGGCCCGCTTTGGATGTCGCCAATGCAATCCAAATAAAATAGTGACCAGAGTTGGATGTCTGTCTAACTGCGTGTGTTTTTTAGACGTGACAGGGTTCATCGTATAGACAAATGACGATGCCACATTTGCGCAAAATATCAGTGCTTTTGCGAACTGCGTGGATTTTGTCACGGCGCGCGCGTACCTAACAAAGTAGGGTTTTATATAGTTGGGCAGTATTTTGCTAGCTTTTCAATTTGACGTGGCACAGAACAGAACGTGTGTACTGATATTGTACGACGTCATGGATCCAACCACAGTGAAAGGCTAGGAAGAATAGATCTGTCCCCCGAGCTGATGTCGATCAGTCTTGGGTCGGATAGATTGGATCAGTCTATCTTCCTTATCAGTGGCAGAAAGATGAAGAAGAAAGACGCAAAAAGGAAGAAGAAGATTGTGCTCGTTCCAGCCTACAGGGATGTTGGTCGTCGTTCTTTGGGCGAGTGTTCTCAGCCTGTTTGCTGAGCGTATGCCTGTGCAGCGTTCTAGTTGCTTTTTTTACACAGGTTTGGAATTGAGTTTTGGAGCTGCTTAGAGTGTGAGTATATTGAGAGTGCTGGTAGCTTGATGATGTACTCGACTTTGATATAATACAATTCTTCCTTTGATCTCAAAAAAAGATAACTTACTCATAATCAAGTTGAGGCTTCTCATTCATATCTCCCACACAGGATTAAACGTACTGGAAAGCTAGCCTTCGTCACCACCACCTTCATTGTTGTTATTGGGTCGTACGTCACTACCCTGAACTTGCCCAACATGCATGCATGTTAATCACAAACCTTCTTTTTTGCGAGTGCTAATGCGTTAGCAATATTTAGCCAAATGCTGAGGACAAATACGAGGAGGCCAGGATAGAATAGGTTAGATATAGACAGACGCTGTTTCGATCAACCTTTTCGCCCTTTTAAGACTGATATGATGAATATATTGATGTATAAGGAAATTGAACCATGCAAGACTGGAGGTGCGCATTTAAATCTTGGGTGTTTTTTGACCTCATGGAGATTT
Organism: Echinochloa crus-galli; assembly: GCA_900205405.1. Taxonomy (NCBI): domain Eukaryota; kingdom Viridiplantae; phylum Streptophyta; class Magnoliopsida; order Poales; family Poaceae; genus Echinochloa; species Echinochloa crus-galli. The sequence continues at coordinate 555,710 of OAMR01000279.1, forward strand.
ATGTTTACTACCACACCTTGTCAAACCAAGATTAGTACTTCTTAGAATGGTACCATTTCTAAGAATAGTTTTCCAAGGAGATGCCTAAAATGTCAAAGTATGTACAGTTAAATGTAAATTCCATCAAACCGTTTAACTATGGTTAATTACCTTGTAATGAAAATGTCTTCACCCCTCCACATATAAGTAAAATGCTAAGATAATTTTTTTTTCTCTAGAGTGATAGATCACAAACCATGTGACAAGAGAATTGATCTTATATCAAATGTACCCACTCAAGTTCGAGTCCTCAACTTAGCACACGGGTGCTAACATTTTTCTAAATTTATTCTAGGATTAACCAGTTTTATTATTTCAATGTTAGGCGACGTCACCGTTGACAGCGAGACACCTTTGATGACTCTGTGAATCTCAAGATCAGATATACTAGCTCTAGAATGATAGATCCCAAACCATGTGACAAAGCGAATTGATCATAGATCAATTAGTAAGGTTCTTGTGCTGGAACCTATCCACTCGGGTTTGAGCCATCGACTCAGCACAAATGCTTGCATTTTCCTTGGATTTATTCTAGGATTAACCGCCGATATTGTTTCAGTGGTAGGCACGTCTCCGCCGACAGCGAGACACCTGTAGGGTGACTTCATGAATATCAAGATCGATCTAAATGTGAAAGGGCCTCTAGCTTAGTGGTTAGAGAACCTGAGTAGCACTCAACAGACCCAAATTCGACTCCCTGTGGGAGCGAATAATTGGGTTTAGAATAAAAAATATAAAAAATAGGTAGGGGCTTCCTCTCCCGACTTCGGTCAAATAACTATTAGGAAAAATACAATTTTATTTAGAGGATAAAATTAACAAATTTAAATAATTCAGTGTAGTAAAACTATTCAAAATTTTGTGTAGAAAACTAAAAAGACATAATGTATCATTTGATGGTGGAAACATTAGTAGTTTATTCTAGGGGTACATGCATGCACAAATTCATTAATCTTAGCATTTCATGGCATGTGGGAGGGAGTTTGATCCCATTAAATTAATCTGGTTTAGTTATCTAGTTTCTAGCCTAGCTATTAAAACTGTGCATTCAATCGGATATGCACAATTAAATTTCCCTATGTGGAAGGGAATTTAAATGCATGGTAGTTCATGTCGATAGATGGGAAGGGAATTTTTTGACAGCTCATGGCTGACAACACCTACGAGAATTCAATAATCTCAGCGTATATTTTGAACGTTAAAGCTAGCTATAGAGTATTTTGGAACGGGCCGGCGGCGTCCTTTGCATGCAGTAGTGACGCTATCGTGCTGGCATGGGCATGCGTAGTGAGTATTTTGATCCACGGCCTGTCGTACCTGCAGAAGCCATGGATCGTTGCTCAATTTGTGGAACCGCCATCAGCACTCGTCAAGATGAGCTCTGCGTCACGGATTTGCGTATATGGCGACCCCTGACCATTCCGTTCCCGCGAGCAGCTTGCCCAACTGATGCCGGCTGCTGGCACCGTATGTATAAATACAGGGCACAGGCCGGGCTGAGCCTCTCATCTTCTCGCCACGAAAAACTGCTAGCTATAGCTAGTGTGTAATCGACAGCGCCAGATCGAATAATGTCAATGGCAACGGCGAAGAGCGTCGGCTTGCCCGCCGCCGGCGGTGCCGGCGTCGGCTCCGCGCCAGAGCCAAATGAGGGCGAGGGCCACCGCGACATCGAGGCTGGCGGCGGGGCGGGCGCTCCGGCTCCGGCTACTACGTCTCCGGCGACGGCGACGGCGAGGCCGAGGGGTCAGCGCCTGGCGTCGCTCGACGTCTTCAGGGGCATCACCGTCGTGGTCAGTAAAGATCGAGCTCAGCCTGTGCTTCCCTCTAGCTACGATATCATCCTACTCGATCGTCCATAGAAATGCACGCATGCGTATATGTTCTTTGATGGCCGCCATGGTCAAGCCCGGCCCGTTCGTGAGTTGTTGATTACGATGACGTACGTGATGGCCACATGAACACCGGACACGTACTGTGTGTAGCTGTGGCTACTCGCCATGGATGGATGGGTATGTGACTATGTATTGCCGTATCAGGTCCTGTTTGGATTGTCTAAAGTGCTAATGCTAAAGTTTAGCATCTATTAGTACTTCTCCTCCAGCTAATATTTTTCGTCCTTTTGAGTCTTGACTAAAGTTTAGCACCATCTATTAGTACACCTAAGCTATTTGGATGAGCTATTGCTAAAATTTAATTAGCACACCTTATTTGGATAGGCTATTGCTAAAATTTAGCACTTTTTGCACATTAGCATTGGATCAAACAAACACCCTTAGTCGCTATGGATGGATGGATGGATAAGGAACCTACAGCGGGGGGTGACCGCGCGCCGGGTGGCGCGGCTTCTCCATCACACAAAGAAGAAACGCGCATGTACTCCGTACTGATAAAAATGTTCCGTGAAATAGCTGGAAATTAATATGTGTGGACATTTAGAACGGAGCTGAGGCGCTGAGGACGGATAGCTTCTTGCTTGTGTCTTTTTGGGCCACGTATATTTGTTACGTCGTTGTCGTCAACATGTGTAGGAAATAACTGGGCGTGTCTTGGTGTTTTGTAGTGTATATAAGTCGTCTCGAATCCTGTAGTCGTCTCCTAAACGACCTGATGTTGCCATTGCTTCTGTCGTGACTGAATAAAGTAGCATGCGTGTTGAATGATCAACGCGTGTGATGCGATACAAAAAACCTTCCCGCGAAAAAGCCAAGTTCAGACATCCACACACGTAATAAACAAAACAACAAGATGAATCGAGTGGGAGTATCTCAGTAGCTGTAGCTGGTGCTCCTTGACGACTGATCTGGAGTATTCAGAAAATTTAGAGCAAAAATCTGATTCGCATGGGTACCAATGGCCCTGCTGGTCACCAGAGGGGCAGTGACAGAGGTGACAGCGACAGACTAGTGGAGCTTGGACTTCGCCTCATTTCTTCGCGTCTCCACGTCATCTCTCTTTCAAAGTACGTGGAAATGAAGAACAGTCCTGCAAAATCAAAATCATTTGTTCTAAAAAAGATATTCAAAATTACCATGTTCTAAAGTATTCGACATTACACTTTTCGCATAATTAACGGAAGGGTTTTGTTCATCAAAATATGCATGCATTTTTTACAGCATATATATTGTAAGACTTGCGTAGGAAATAGTTTATCTATATAATAAATATTGCAATACTTGGTGTTTCAAATTAGACCTTTGCTAGCATAGAGAAGATTCGGTCATAATAAAGTTCCCTGTCTTTGATCATATTTTATAACTATTTCATTGGGGGAACCAAGCTCGCTCAATATATGGTTGCCGTGCAAATATGACAGCTTATGATCATTGTGGACGATGTTGGTGGACTTGTGCCTGCCATCAGCCACTCACCGTGGGACGGCGTGACGCTTGCAGATTTTGTGTTCCCCTTCTTCCTCTTCATAGTTGGAGTCTCCTTGACCTTTGCATATAAGGTAGTTCAACAAAATAGCCGAGACTTAGTTACCATAAACTTTGTATTTTTTTTTCTATAGCATGGGGAAAAATATAATATAGCCAACTCATTTTTGTATAGAGAGTGCCAAACAGAGCGCTGGCAACTAAGAAAGCTGTGATCCGGGCTTCAAAGCTCTTCCTTCTAGGGCTGCTACTACAAGGTATCTCCTCTTTTGATTATTTTATTTGGATGATTTCTTCAATATGTTTACATCTTCAATCAAGTGAAAACACCGAAAAATGACAATAGCTTCACCCTATCTCTTCAAGGTGGTTTCTTTCACAGCATCCACGATCTTACTTATGGAGTCGATGTTCGCAAGATACGGTTAATGGGCGTACTTCAGGTATCACCACATATATATATATATGTGATGCACATTTTAGGAATCGACCTTGCACATACACACCCTGTTTACTTTTTCTAAATGATTAGACTACTATGCAGGAAAGCTTCATATATATCCCCATGCAGCAAACGTCCAAATTTGCTGACCAAAATTGTCCACTTGCTGCAGAGAATTTCAATAGCGTACTTAGTGGTGGCGCTTTGCGAAATATGGCTACGAGGTGGTGCAAATGACATTGGAGCCGGTGGCTATGCATTGATGAGAAGATACCGTCATCAGCTGTAAGCATGCTGCAACTTTAACAGGCACTTCAAATAAAGTATCAGCTTTTTTTTAGATAATGGATTAAAGGATAATCCGGCCTTGACCCATGGGCTACGGCTAAAGTTTACAAACTAGCAGCGCATCCGTCTGCTCAATTGAGTTCCAACAAGGAAACCATAAAAAACGACAGAGAATTTAAAGAGCATTCTATTACAAAATCTCCATCCATGGTGGGCAAAATAACGCATTGACAGGACCTCCAAAATAAAGTATCAGCTAGTTGGTTAGATTCTAGTTATTGTTTTTGCACTGCATCACCATGTGTATTCCTTTCCCTTATTTTGCAAAGGTTTGTGGGTTTGGTTCTCACGGTCACATACATGACGCTTTTGTATGGCACATATGTGCCAGACTGGGAATATGAGGCCACGTCTCCAGACACTACTTTGAAGCACTTTACGGTAATTAAGTTAATAGATGTGCCAAAATTATTTTGCACCCACCTTTTTTTGGGGAAATTTCATGCTGATGGTTTCAAGATGTTACTTAATCTGTTTATAAATTTTCCGCATCCAGGTGAAATGTGGGGAGAGGGGGAATACCGGGCCTGGCTGCAATGCCGTGGGTTTGATAGATCGACATGTTCTTGGAATCCAACATCTCTACACACACCCAGTTTACCTGAAAACAACGGTATATAAATAACTCAATTGATAAATATGGCCTAGAAGATAAACTTTGTGCATATTTGAAACTTGGCTTTTACTTCCTCCATTGCAAAATCTGTAAGACATTTTAGTTTTATCCTTTATTGAAATGTACACCAACATCTAAAGCATCAAATTAGTTTTATTAAACCCATCATAAAATATAAGTTGATAGCACACCTTGGTATTGCAGATGTTAATATATTTTTTTTAAACTAGGTTAATGTATTAAAGTTTGGGGTGGAAAGAGAGTAGCTTGATATTTGAACCTGGTGTTTCAAAAACCATGGCTTTCAAATATCCATGTTAGTTATTCTGCGAGGTCATTATGCCTACTATTGAGATGAAGTAATAACATTTATAGTATCTACTTCTTTTGGTTTATTGTAGCAATGCAGCATCAACTCCCCTCGAAATGGGCCGCTTCCATCTGACGCTCCCACATGGTGTGAAGCTCCATTTGATCCTGAAGGCCTCCTAAGGTAACTACTGCCTTGTTATTAATCTAATTTCTATATGGCTTGCTTTAGTCCTAAATTATGTCTTTACAATGCGTAGTTCCCTGATGGCAATTGTAACCTGCTTGATTGGGCTCCAAATTGGTCATGCCATTGTGCACTTCAAGGTAATCCAGAGGCAATGTTTCTTTTTTTTTTCGAAATGTTGCTTCTGAACGTTTTGCTCTTTCAATGGGAGTTTGTGTGATCCCTGATTGAGCCAGTGTTGTGTAAATAATTTATTTTTCGATTGCTGATTTGTTTCTCGAACTTTTGTTACTGTAGGAGCATGGCGAGAGAATAGTGCGGTGGTCGATTCCATCGCTAAGCTTGCTTCTTATTGGCTTCTCGCTTGACTTGTTTGGTAATGAAATGATTTATGAGCTCAGCATTTTTCTATCATAGTCATAATTATGTTGAATAGTAATGCTATCTACACCCAAGAACAACATTCTGCACCTAGAATGTACTGCCAAAAAAAGACACCGCAAACTACTGAACCTGAAGAATGTTACTACAGAATGTTTACTAAATAATCAGGTCCAGTCATGAGTCCTCAGTAGTCAAAGCCAACAATAGGAGTAAGTACTAAAATTTGGTTCAGTAATTCAATGTAGTATGGTCATGCCCCAGGGGTAGATCAGTATTTGATTACGGAGTATGTAGTCTGATTATCATCTAAATTTGGATTAACATGCAGGCTTGCACGTAAACAAATCGTTGTATAGTCTGAGCTATACCTGCGTCACCACGGGAACCGCGGGTCTGTTCTTCGCAGGAATCTATTTGCTGGTTAGTGTCCATTTTTGTTTTTAAATAAGCACATGAACACTGCCGCTCCTTTGATAAAATAACTAAACCAAACAAGAGTTGAAGACCAAATATACATATCAACATTTATCTTCAACATACTACCTTTTTCTTTACATTATGAACAGAAAAGGTTTCGAATAGACGGTCCCTGTTCATTAACATTGTAGAAGATCTGTAGTTTATGCCAACTGTGGCGGAAAGTGTGCATGACATGGATTCGTGATGTTATCGAAATGATATATATTTTTAGGTGGATGTTTATGGTTACAAGAGGTCGGCTTTCCCTATGGAGTGGGTGGGAAAGCATGCTCTCATTATTTTTGCCCTAGTGGCATGCAACATCGCCCCAATTTTGGTGCATGGCTTCTATTGGAGGGAACCACAGAACAACCTTGTAAGACATATAGCCACGTTTTATTTGTTTCTTTTTTATATTCCAAATCATGAAGTACGTATATACTGTATTTTTATTAGCTTATTAAGCATAACAGTGGTGCTAACTTTTCTACAGTTGAAATATATTGGAATAGGAGGCTGACTGGTGTCTACCTTCTCATCGACGACATTTGTGATTTAAGGAGAACAATAACACACCATACAACATTGGCTTGTGATCATTCAATGCTACCCATATGCTGTAACACATGCATGCCTCCAGCAGATGTTGTATGGTGACTCAAATCTTACTTGGATTATGACTCAATAGGGGGCGTGCTATTAGGACTTCTAGAACTACTAGGACTTGAGCATTGAATCCTACTAGGAATATGATTCCTACCTACATGTAACAAGGGCCTTGGAGGAGACTACATAAACAAGGGGATAAATGCTCTTAAGATCAAGCAATCCAAGAGCGAACATAAAAGTTTCATTTAAGGCTTGTAAGGGACAATTTAGGAGCGCTCAAGAGGATTAGACTAGATAGTTCTGTAGCACTAGATTCTTGTATAGGCCAAGAATTAGAGGGTCAAGTAAGGTTGTGAGTGAGCGACAATCACTTGTACTCTTTTAGAATTATGCTTAAAGAATTTTCAGCCGGCTTCGCCAATACCCTATTATCTTGCCGTGGTTACTTTAAATGCCACCATCTGGGTTTTTTTTTCTGGATTCATCTACATTATTCTTGGTATAGTGCAAGCTCGTGTCGAGCTCGCATTATCCGAGGGCTGTTGCACATAACGAGGGATACAGATTCTAATAAGTGGTATAAGATCCAGGTTGGATTGATATGATATTGTGAGAAGGTCGGCGGTGCTAGGAAATAGGAAATCAAGACGATGTCAAGATTGTGGAATCAAATAGATAAATTTGATGTCAAAGAGAATTTACAGTGTGGCAGTGTGTGGCGACAAATGTACTTGTCCAACAAGGGTTGATTGATGCTACTGAGGGGAACAATCGGGAGAAGACAATTGATGAAGAATGGAAGGTGATATATCAAAAGGCTATCAGTACAATTCAACTTTGTCTTTCTGATAAGGTAAAGTACTTCGTAAAATTTAGGAGAATTCACTAAGAAATTATGGAAGACACTAGAAAAACTATATATGGAAAAAGTCGCTGACAAATCGGTGAGTGCTATAGCATCAACTATTCCAATTGCACAAGGAGGAAAGCACACGATTCATTGATCATCTGAATGTCTTCAACAAGCTTATCACTCAGCTTATTAGTGAGGACGAGAAAATTAAGGAGAATGATAAGGTTGTTATTCGGGCTTCATCCTTACGACCATCATAGGAGCAATAATTGGTGACATATATTCTCATCAGAAAAGCCACTCTCAACTTTAATGATATAGTTGCATACCTCTTGAAGGTAGAGTCCTTGAAGAAGCCACAACAATCTTCATCCTCGGGTTACCAAGCATTGACTATTTCAGGTGGAGCTTTCAAAATTCAGGAATCATGAGAAGAAGAAAGGCAAAAGCAAGGACAGATGGATGTGCTATCTATGTGATGAGGAGGGTCATATGATAAAGGATTGTCCATGTTTCAAGACTATGAGATGAGTATGCTACTAGGTGGCAAGTGGCAATGAAAGTGATATACTCCCTCCATACCCATAAATCAAGTCGTTTTGGACAAGAATCTAGTCAAACATTGGGAATATAAATCATGAATAACTTTTAAATTATTGAGTTTGAAAATGTAAAAACTATGTGAATAGATTTGTCTTGCACAATACTTTCATAGAAGTATACATATGTCAATTTTTAACAAATACTTTTATAAAAATAAGAAGTCAAAGTTATGCTTTGAAGACCGTGTCGTTGTCTTAAACGACTTGTTTTATGGGTATGGAGGGAGTACTTAATTATTGCTAGAACTTTAATATCTGATATTTGTGGAGTCATACGAGTTACTTGCAAAGGTCGGGTAATCATGAAAAGTATTTGGATGAATAGAGGACATTGAGTGATAGGAAGTATTAAAGGCGGTGCAACCATTAGAAGATTTGGTAAAAATCGTGATCAGGAGAAGGAAGCCGTTTCATCACCGACACGTACTCAAATCTGAGTTTTGGTCAAGTGCAAGGCTGCAAAGGCGGTTGCAAATCTAACAGTTGCACCAACCATGCAGTACCAACGAGTAGCAGGTGGACCTCGGAGGTGGTACAGACATAGCAAAGAGGGTTGTATGAGAAGTTGGTGTGGTTAATCAAACTACACGATGGAGGAACATTGAGCTTTCAAGTGGAGGGTCCGGGTGCTCCAACCTGGACACTAACAAGCACATCATGGTGATGTATTTGAGCACTTGTGGTAGGAGTATAATAAAAATAAGAAATGGAGCTGATTTGAAGCAATTTATTGGAGGAGCACATTTACTTGAAAGGATTAGAATGAAGATGAAGATTGTTGTCTAGGGACTCAAATTCTACTTGAATTAGGACTCAATATAGGTGTGCTATTATGACTTCTAATACAACTGCGACTTGAGCATTGAACCGTACTGGAAATAGGATTCCTACTTGCATGTAACAACGGCCTTGGAGGGGACTATATAAAGAAGGGGTAGAAGATCTAGTGATCCAGCAATCCAAGAGACAATATGGATGTTTCATCCAGGGTTTGTAAGGGGCAATTAGAAGCGCTCACATGTAGTTCCATAGCACTAGATTCTTGTATAGGGAAAGAATCAAAGGTCCTAGAGGGTCAAGTAGAGTGATTGTTGCTCCCTAATAATCCATTTTCCACAAGTCCAAACCTTCAATTGAAACAACGACTCAACGTAAAGGGGCACACAAATGACCCAAAATCTCAAATCCGCAAAATTCTCAACACACCATACCTCAAGAAAATCAAAGCAAAACCAGCACAAACAGATCACCAACGTATACATGGCGCCGCCAGAACACACAAGCTAAGGAGATGATGAATGCAGAAGCTGCACCGCAAATGTCTCACATCGGACCCGGCGCCACGGGCGAGCTGTCGCTGCCGCTGCCCTGGTAGAATTGCAGCACGGTGTAGACGGTCTGCATGATGGTCATGACGAGGAGGAAGATGGCGGCGGCGAGGGAGAGGAACGCCCATGGGCTCCGGAAGTAGGTGTGGATGAGGTTGGCGCGCCACATGTTCCACGGCTTCCGGCAGTAGGCGTTCACCTCCCGGTGCACGGCGTCGAGCGCGCTATCCGGCTCCAGCACCACGTCCTTGGAGATGCTGTTGAAGAGCTTGGCCACCGCCTTGTCGCTGCCGACGGCGTTCTGGATGATGCCCCTGGAGCTGAGCAGCGCCACGTCCTTGGCCGAGTCGATGATGTTGTCCATGAAGAAGACGTACGCCGTGACGTCGTTGCCGGCGCCGACGTGCAGCCGCTCGAACGCCATCATGTTGAGGAACATGTACTCGGTGGAGTCGTCGACGGTCACCGCCGGCATGCTCAGCACGCCGTGCCGGAACCGGATGTCGTGGAGGCTCTCCGAGTGGCTGCGCTTGAACCGGATGCCGGCCTCGTAGAGCTCCACCGCCGACCGGATGATGTCGGCCTCCGGCACGTCGCGGGAGCCAAAGTGGTGGGTCTGGTAGTGTCCGTAGAGCATGTTCCGGCGGTGCACGTCCAGCGCGTGGAGGCCCAGGCTGAGGCCGGACGCCGGCAGCCGCGGTGACTGGGACAGGAACCTCAGCACCATCCTGTTGATGACATCGCCATTCTGCAGCGTGCACATGCATGCAAAAAGGTTCATCAGTTGCAAGAACATAAAACACTATATATATACTTTTATTTGACTGTTTTTTTTTCACGTCAAGAGGCTGAACCAACCAAGGAATAAGCTATGTTGCCTCACTCGATAAGTCGATAAGCTACTACTCTGAAAGTGAAATTTTGCCAATCCCAGCAGAAATTGCACTGTTCTGTGGGAGACTGTTACACTGTTCTTAGGATATTTCAACGTGGTGCAGAAAAGAAAGAATCAAGTGGTCCCCAAAAGCAAGCAAAGTGTGCTGTGATGTGAAAAGAAGAGAACTCGAGATCGAAGGTGAGATAGATCTAGCTTTGCTTTTGCTTTATAATTTGGCTTCGATGCCTTGCCTTGATAAAGCGAAGCATAAAGACAACATCACTGCTAAAAACCGAGTGCATGACCCTGTACGTTCTTTTGATCATTCGTTGTCGATCGAAAAAATTGAGTAGAGAACACAGTGATTTGTTACCGGAGGCTTGGCGGTCTCGACGGCGACGAGCCTCTCCAGCAGGAGCAGCGGCAGCTGGTTCTCGAGCATGAGCATGTCGCGGCGGATGTAGGGCACCATGTAGAGCACCCCATGGTGACTAAAGATAGGATCATTGGGCGCGTACTCGCTGGTGTTCTTCTTCCCGTCGTTGCCGGCGGCCCTCATCACCTCCAGCAGGAAGCACCCGTCCACGATCATCATCTCCAGGAACCTCTCCCTCCCGTCGCCGCCGCGCCACTCGGCGCCGAGGTCCAGGTACGCGCTGGCCAGCTGCTCGGCGACCTCCTCGACGGCGGCCGCGAACTCCTCCAGCGGCCGCTTGGCCCGCCGGAGCAGGTGCCGGAGCGCCCGGCGCTTGTGCTCCTCCATGGTGCGCAGCTCGGGGTCGCCGTGGTGGAAGGGGCCCAGCGACACCACCTGCGGCTTGTAGGCCTTGGGCTTGAGGTCCTTGATGCACGCCGGCACGCGGTAGATGCTGTGCCGCTGCCACCGCGACACCTCCACCGACGCGTCGGCGTCGCCGAGCGTCTTCTCCACATCCACCACCCATGACCTCCTGCCGGCACCGGCCGCCGCCGCCATGGATCCTCCGACAAGCAAGTTGTATGCTAACTTGGGAGTCGATTGCTAGGAGTACGCATATTGACTATCTAGACCCTAAATTTATATAGCTATGTAAATGTACAAGATGTGGGATTTGCAAATGGCCACATACGTACGCATATTGGGTAGCTTGGGTTGCATGCCACCGCTTGCGTGCTAGTTCACGAAAAAGAGGTCACTGTCATGTGAATGCATGCCTACTCACTGAGCTCTAAACTGAATCTAAGGCTCCATTTGAAATTAAGGTTTCTAGGTTAACCGGGATTTTACTTTGCAACATATTGCAATATATGGTAAACAGAGCCTAAGAATATTTAGGTATTACCAGTTGCGAGGACAGTAATTTGTTAAAGGGTGAATGTAAGAGGGAGGTATATAGCGCAACATATGGATGCAATGAGGGACATGTTCCCGATGTTGGAGAACAAGAGCAAGACCTCTCCCTCGCTCCTTGGGATAGAGTGTCGTCTGAGGGCTCCGTGGTTGTTTTGGATATGAGTAGTTTATATTAGAACTTTAGTTTCGGGTTGTGTTCAGCTGACTCGCCGGTTTGTATCCTTTTGGAGTCCGTTTTAATTGGGTCGTAACTGAATTTTGTATCAATTGCTTCTTCTTCTTCTTAATATAATGATACGTTACGCCGTATTTGAGAAAAAAAAGAGGTATATGTATATCATGGTCACTACGAGCTGAATGCTTTTACAGCTAGCTGATGTGAGATTATCATCAGAACATCATCAGAAGATCGAGCCATGTAACATTACCGAAACTAGGTATAGGTTTATGTACTAAACAGATCAAAGATGCCAGTTTGACTTAATGTAATGCGTAAACTGATTGGTTAGCTGGCAGGGACAACACTGAGGAAGCGACGAATATGTAAAAGGCCGTCCACAGAATAGTGTGTGTGCACGTACCACGTAGGCCGGAGAAAGTTAGGGTGCTAAGAGGATAGACTAGAGGGCAGGGGAGGTATCTTGATCAATGCTCTCTATAGTTTTCCATCACGCATGAGAGGGAGGAATCAAAGAAAGGAAGCTCCAGGTGCAAAGTGCATCGCGTGACGTGATACGTCTCCCGTCCACACAAAAAGTTCCACCGAAACTAAACCTGGTAGGTCCCAGTACAAAAATCAAACGGGTCAAGCATGCAGGATCTGGTCAACCTTTTTGGCTAAAGTTAGAGAAATTTGTTCAAAATACTAGAAGTTTAACAATTTTTGTGTTTTTCAGGATGGTTTCAGTTCCCCGGATGGCGTTGGCGGTTTGGCCGGTGGTTCGGCCGTGGCTCGGGGAGGGATGACGGAGGAGATTGAGGCACCGCCGCCCGGGGAGCTACAGAGGCAGCGGCGGTGGTGGCGTGTGCGTGGTTGCATGCAACATCGGGGACGGTGGAGGGTGGCGGCTAGGAGACATCACGGCTGCGGACTAAAGGGTGGCTGTTGGAAAGAGACGAAATGCTGTCTCTTTTAGTCCCGGGTGGATCTACCACTTGGGACTAAAGGGTGGCTGCGGTTTCATTTCCCACGCACAACCACCTTTTTAATTTCTTGTTTCCTTGTTTTTTATAAATAACTAATAATAACAAAATTCAAACAAAAGATTGAAAATATTAACTAACTAAATATAGTCAGCACTATCTTACACATAATTCTTTTGTTTAATCCATTAGATCTAAAAATTAAATAGTGAACCTAAAAGTTATGAAGTAAATGAAATAAACTAAAAATTAGGCAATAAACCTAAAAAGTATAAAACTTAAGTAGTAATCTAAAATTGGTAGTAAATTCAATAATTATCTTGAAATTATATAAAACATAAATATAGTCATGACTATTTTCATATAAGTCTTTTGTTTAATCCAATAAATCTAAAAATTGAATAATAAACCTAAAAATTAAGCAGTAAATCCAATGAATGTCTAGAAACTAAAGATCCCAATGTCTTACATAATATAATACATGGGACTATCCAATGTCTTACATAATGGTTGTATAATACATTAAGGATTGTCAACTATTGCAATAAAATGCTTCTTTACGAATTAATGTCCCTTAATTATGATCGTGGCATATGTATGGAGCAAACTCATTGGCTAACATCATGATGCTAAGGTCCACATTCACTGCAAAAGGCGGAATCTCGACGCCAATAAGACTCATAACAAGATATGAGAACTTCAATCCTTACAATATCAAGCACATAGTTGATTATAGAGAACAGTATCAGGGATGAGTGTTAAAAGCAAGTTTAATTCAGTTATGAACAATAGCATCACCCATGCATTTCCAAAATTCAATATCTCCAGTTGAGCAGCTCAATCAAGGCAAATAAAACAATAAAAAGACCAAGAAATGGAATCCAAACATTACTCAACGCGCAAAGCAACTCAAGAAAATCAAGGCAAAAGTGCAACACAAAGTCAAACCGATCGATCTCCCCCGAGTACTGAAAAAACTGAGCTGCAAGATCACATTGGAGCAGGTGCCACCGGAGGGCCGTTGCTGTCTTGGTTCTGCTGGTAGAATGGCAGCACGGTGTAGACGGTCTGCATGACGGTCATGACGAGGAGGAAGACGGCGGCGGCCAGCGACATGAACGCCCAGGGGCTCCGGAAGTAGGTGTGGATCAGGTTGGCACGCCACAGGTTCCACGGCTTTCGGCAGTAGGCGTTCACCTCCCTGTGCACGGCGTCCAGCGCGCTCTCCGGCTCGATGACGACGTCCTTGGAGATGCTGTTGAACAGCTGCGCCACCGCCTTGTCGCTGCCGACGGCGTTCTGGATGATGCCGCTGGTGCTGAGCAGCGCCACGTCCTTGGCCGAGTCGATGATGTTGTCCATGAAGAAGATGTACGCCGTGACGTCGTTGCCGGCGCCGACGTGCAGCCTCTCGAACGCCATCATGTTGAGGAACATGTACTCGGTTGAGTCGTCGACGGACACCGCCGGCATGCTCAGCACGCCGTGCCGGAACCGGATGTCGTGGAGGCTGTCGGAATTGCTCGTCTTGAACCGGATCCCGGCCTCGTAGAGCTCCAGCGCCGACCGGATGATGTCTGCCTCCGGCATGACGTCCCGTGAGCGGCTGGAGTCGTCCTGGTATGAGCCGTAGAGCATGCTCCGGCGGCGAACGTCGAGCGGGTGGAGCCCAAGTCCGGCGCCGGTGGGTGGCCGGGACGTCGGGGACATGAACTTCAGCACCATCTTGTTGATCACGTCGGCGTTCTGCGCGGCACGTACAGAGTGGCCATCCATGCAAATAATAGAACTATATTATTTTGTTGTATATGATGATGCATGACTTAGTTTTAGTCCATTTCTCCGAGTACTAAGATAAAGAAATATTTACTCTAACCTCTTTGCATGTTTGGAATCTTGATATACCCTAGAAATGAGTCGAACGTTGTTTGAATCTTTTTTTAAACGTTCTACTCTACTCATATGCAAACTCATTCCTATGAACATAGTATGCACACCCTACCCAGCTACCCTACCCTGCCCTATCCTTTGAACACCTTCCTGAGTAAAACCGGAAAACCATAAGATTGATAAGGTCATCATGGATACATCAATGGCGATAGACACATTGCCTTCTACTGAAAAATAACATTACTTATTCACAAAGTAAATTTAGAAAAAATAAGTACCCTTACTGAAATTATATTTGGACTCCAAGTGATATATGTTTTTCACTGCAATAAACCTAACGATGAGTTACACTTCACTTAGTTATAGTAGTACTTTTATGGATAGCTGAAGGAACCCCTTAATATGTTCCGTAAGTTGCCAATGCCTATGTGCCTCCTTAAGTTCCTAATTGCAAACTAACACGGAAAGATTTAGCTGATTCCCAAATCAAGAAAATGTAAAGGAAAGAATAAAGTTTAGATCGAGTGTGATGTGATGTAATGGAAAGAACTCAAGGCCCATGGTTGGTTCAAGATCTGTCTAGCTTTGCTTTTGCTTTGCCTTCAATGCCTGGATAAAGCGAAGAATAAACACAAACAGATCACTGCTAACAATGAGGCAAATCTGCGTAGTACCCCATTTCGTTACAAGAGAGTTTTGTTTTGAGTAGTGTTATATAGCTGACAAGACATCGGTTTGACTACTACTTTACGTGCTAGCACAAAATATGCACAAACCATAGCAAGTTATAACATT
The DNA here is from genome assembly GCA_900205405.1 of Echinochloa crus-galli. Lineage (NCBI taxonomy): Eukaryota > Viridiplantae > Streptophyta > Magnoliopsida > Poales > Poaceae > Echinochloa > Echinochloa crus-galli. Next base: position 571,304 of record OAMR01000279.1, read on the forward strand.
TTAATACTATTTCCAAGAAAAAATATCCATATCCATACATTTTTAATAATTTTCAAAAAATATTATAAAGATCCTAACAGCTAAAATGATGCGTGCAACCTAAAATGACGATTACTTTGTGACATGAGTACAACACTATACATGACGTTACGTTTATTCACTTGTGCCGTAAGTAATTTGTTTACCGGAGGCTTGGCAGTCTCGACGGCGACGAGCTTCTCCAGCAGGAGCAACGGCAGCTGGTTCTCGAGCATGAGCATGTCACGGCGGATGTAGGGCACCATGTAGAGCACCCCATGGTGACTGAAAATGGGATCATTGGGCGCGTAGTCGCCGGTGTTCCTCCCGTAGTCCCCGGCGGCCCTCATCACCTCCAGCAGGAAGCACCCGTCGACGATCATCATCTCCAGGAACCTCTCCCTCCCGGCCTCGCCGCCGCCGCGCCACCCGTCGCCGAGGTCAAGGTACGCGCTCTCCAGCTGCTCGGCGACCTCCTCGACGGCGGCGACGAACTCCTCCAGGGATTTCTTGGCCCGGCGGAGCAGGTGCCGGAGCGCCCGCTGCTTGTGCTCCTTCATGGCCCGGAGCTCCCTGTCGCCGTGGTGGAAGGGGCCCAGCGACACCACCTGCGGCTTGTAGGCCTTGGGCTTGAGGTCCTTGATGCACGCCGGCACGCGGTAGATGCAGTGCCGCTGCCACCGCGTGATCTCCACCGACGCGTCGGCCTCGTCCAGCGTCTTCTCCACCTCCACCACCCATGCCCTTCTCCCGCTGCCGCCGGCCACCGCCATGGATCGGAGATGATCTTGAGTTGTGTGTACAATTAACAACTGCTCCCTGGTTAGCTATTGGTCTAGAGCTTCAAGATTGAATGCTAGCAAATAGTAATCTAGTCTAGAGCTCTGGTCTCGAACTCTCGATAGATATATAGCCATGTGTACAGTGTGTGTGTAAATAGAAGGCGTCGTATATGTTGGGCTGTAGGCATATGCGTTTACTTGTGTTGCATGCCATGGCAAGCGTGCTAGCTGCCCGGAAAAGTGGTGCATTGCATAGACACGAAGAACTTTATGTCTTTGTCCAACTGTCCAAGACACCGTTAATTAGGAATTTCGGTGTAGCCGTGGCATGCCACAAGGAGTAAGGATGATAGAAAAATATTCACTTTGCGACATGTCGCGATCATTAAGGAGTCTATGTAAACCTGCTTTGACCGTCTGCGATGACCAAGTTAAAAAGGTGAATATCTGCAGGAGGCGTATGCCATCATCAGGGTCACTGCGAGCTCCGTGCATGCTTTTACAGCTGAAAGATGACCAGAGAATGTATTCAGCAGAGGCATAATATTACTGCATTTGCAGGATCTATGAAAAAAGATCTTGATGCTTAGTACGAATACGAATATCGTGAGCGTGATGTAACAAGTAGAAACTATGCGAGATAGAAGGTGCGTGGAGGCCTGGAGGGAACTGCATTGCTGGTTGGGGTTTCGTTTTCGCTGGCTGGAACGTTGAGGAAGCGAGGAATATTTAAAAGGCACATCTGCTGGTGGCTATTGTTGGGAGGGGTATGAGCATGTAGGAGAAAGTTGGGTGCTAAGGGGATGGAGTAGAGATCAGGCGACGCATCTTGATCATTGCTCGTTGTTGTTTTCCGTCATGCTTGGGATGGAGAGGAATCAAGAAAGCAAGCTCCGGTTACCACGTGAATCACGTGCTACGTGATCTATGATTAATTTGAAAGTTGAAACATATGAACAACCATATCCATGAAACCAGTTCACGTGCTGGTCATAGTAAAAACCTCTGGACTCGGGTTTTGTTGATCAAATACAGGTAAAAAAGTATCCTCTCGAACATTAATGAATTGGATTTTGGAGAATCTTTGTAATTCTTGTCGATACTCAAAAGCAACAATCCCACAAGAACGTAACGTTAGAGATTTTGTTCTATCTGTTGAGAGATAATGGGAAGATTATGGTAACTGTCAGCAGGGTAAATAAAACTGATGATATAGAACATTACCATGTCACAGGCTCGGACATTTTTCGTTGTGGTGTTGTTCTTTTTTCGGCCACTGCTTTTGGGCCAAAGCATATCACTTGGCTTTGTGGGCTGGAAGGAACGTGACAGGGCCAGGAATTACTGCCTTCTGTCAATAGTAACTGTTTTGGACAATTCCAAAGGGTCTTAATTAGAATGCAGTTTCCATAACTATCTTAGACTGATATACATTTGTGAATGTACAAAGTTATGGTACTTAAGATTAATTTAGGAGAAGATTCTACACACTATTGTAGTATCTTACTATTACTAATTAGAGGCTCCTTTTGGTAACTCTACGTTAATTCTCGTTAGACGTGCTAGAAAAAAGATAAATAGTAGAAATGGTCACAATAATCAGAAATATCTGGCCATTGATCTAGAAGTCTTAATAACAATAGCCATAGGATCTAATTTACATCTTAATTACCCAATTTTGCATCGAAATTACCCACCTTTGCCACCATACAAAAAAGACCTCACGCTGGATCTTCCAATCTATATAAAAAAGAATTATCTATACTATAGAGATCCTAGACAATTGAAAACACTTCTCACCTGAAAAATTCCCTACTCTCATCTCACACCGTCGCCACGTGGCGGAAATTTTTCTGTCCACCAGGCGATAGACGGATGAAAATTTATGTTTCCAGAGTGAGTCCTCCAAAATTAAAAAGATTTCGTCACCGCGTGCAGGGAAGATTATGGTAACTGTCAGCAGGGTAAATCAAACTGATGATATAGAACATTACCATGTGACAGGCTCGGACATTTTTCGTTGTGGTGTTGTTCTTTTTTCGGCCACTGCTTTTGGGCCAAAGCATATCAGCTTTGTGGGCTGGATGGAACGTGACAGGGCCAGGAATTACTGCCTTCTGTCAATAGTAACTGTTTTGGACAATTCCAAAGGGTCTTAATTAGAATGCAGTATCCATAACTATCTTAGACTGATATACATTTGTGAATGTACAAAGTTATGTACTGTTGACGCTTTTTCCGGCCAACACACACGAGCGGCGGATCGCGCAGCACCAGAAACTTGCACTCGCCGCAGCCTCGGCCAAACCGGTCAGACCGGTTTGAAGATCCGGTCAGACTGGATTCGTCGGGGCTCCGGGAAAAACCTAGAATCACCACCTCGGGAGGGACCCTATCGGAGATGGCGCGCCTAGGGTTGCTCTGAGATCGGTCAGGCCACTCAGAGCCTCCTTGATCGCCGTCGAGACAAAACAAGGAAAGCAAAGGGGTTGGAAAAGCTAGGGTTTGGAGATAAAAAGTAGAAAAATATGTTTGATCGATTGGATGATAGGTCTCAATCGGCCACGGCCCTTTATATTTATAGGGTGGGGAGGTCTTTCCCCGCAAGGAATCCTTTTACAATTTGGAAAACGACTAGGACTCCTAATTCTACTCCAACTCGAAGTGAACCGGTCAGACCGGATAGGGAAACCGGTCAGACCGGTTTCGGCCGTTGCCAGATCGGCTACAGGAACACCGGTCTGACCACTTTCTAAAACCAGTCTGACCGGTTGCCCTCGACCTAATAGGCAACTGCCAATTTTGGGTGCGAACATATGCCCCCCTGTTTTCTAGTAAATTTTATGCACTAGAAAATATGCTAAGGTCGATGTTATAGAATTAACCGGCCATTTTTATCCTAAGGGCGATTTCAAATATAAATCGACCATATTTCATCAAGCACTTTGCCAAACACTTGGATAAAATTTCTTCAAGTATCCAGGATCACATTTCTTAGCATGCTCGACAATAGTCGTCCAAACTAATTCTGTGGCCTTGACAAGAATCTGAATACAGGGGAGGTAACATAAGCAAGTTACATTAACCAATATGTAACTCAAGGTATCCCCCAAAAAAAAAGTTTCTTGTCTTACTTTGCGCAGGGCTTGCTCATCCTTATAATACAACATCAAGAAATCCTTCACAAAAAAAATCCCAGAACGTCTCAACGCATCATATAAAGCACCCTCCTTTGAGATTTTCTTCAGGCGCCACACATCGTCATTCAACAATGGTAAATTATGCTTTTTGTATCCTGTAAGCATAAGATGACTATAAGCATATAACACCAGATCAATAAATTTCCCCATAGCGCAATGCTGAAGGTAACATAAGTTCAACATCCAGATTCAGGATTACCTTCACCACGCCGTTCCTTGACAATGAAAGGTTCAGTGATGCCTTCTTGGACTCGCTCACCGAGATTGTCAGTAACCATAACCCCAAGCCTGAACTTGCCACTCCTCACAAACTTGGAATTGTCCATAAAAGTAGCGCCACGGAGATAAGCCTCTCCATTTGTCAGGCTAAGCTCAAGATCTCCTGTCAGGACTGCCCCAACCCTGTCTCGTGGGCGTACTATGGAGTTACTAAACTCTTCCCACGTCCAGCGTTCTTCATTGTGTCTGTCGAAGTCGCCATCAAGAACAACAACTCTGATCTTAGCAGAAAGAAAACGAGCCTCTCTAAACATTGACATACCTTAGAAACTTTTTGTACCACCAGTAAAGAATCACCATAAGCTTCTACATGCTTTACTCCCATGTCATGCAAAATTCCCAATCCGAATAGAAGAGCTTCATACTCGACTTGGTTATTAGTACATTTATGATCTAATCGGTTAAGTGCTTCAAAAACGGCCCCATGTGGAGAAGTAATAACAATTCCAATACCACAACCACTTTTGCAAACCGATCCATCAAAATGCAATTTCCATGGAAAAAAAGTAATATAACCGACATTTAAATCAAGTTGCTTATCTACTCTATGTTCAACAATAAAGTCGGCTACTATTTGACCTTTCATTGAAGTTAATGGCTCACAATGCAAATCATATTCAACTAAAGCGTAAGCCCATTTGCCGACTCTACCACTTAAAATTGGTTTATGCAACATATATTTAATTATGTCGGTTTGACATGCTACTACACAAGTGCTTGGTAAAAGATAATGCCTCAACTTGGTACAAGTATGATATAATGATAAACATAAGTTTTCAATAAAGGTGTACCTTGTTTCGGCATCCAATAAAAGTGTACCTTGTTCCTTTCCTTCGGTTTCTTGAGTCAAAACACCTCCAATGACATCTTTCTCAGCCGCCACATACAACTTGAATGGAACCCCACTCTTGGGCGCTTGAAGAACAGGTGGCGAAGATAAATATTGCTTGATCTCATCAAATGCCTCTTGCTGTTTTGCCCCCCAAGTGAAATCAATGTCATTCTTCAACCGAAGTAAAGGAGTAAAGGCATTCACCTTCCCGGACAAATTACAAATGAATCTTATCAAGTAACCTCTTGCCCCTTTCGGGTAAGGTTACCATCCACTAAAGTCCCTAATTAGTCAGCCAAGACCAGAGTTACATTCTTAATAGCTTCAATCTTTTTAGGATCTATCTCTATGCCTCTTTCATGTACAATAAATCCTAAGAACTGGGAAGAACTTTCCAGCCGATACACCAAAAGCACATTTGAGTGGATTCATCTTCAATTTATATCGACGCATTCTTTCAAATGCAAGCCTTAAATCAGCCAAATGAGAATCTACTCCAGCCGATTTGACAACAATATCATCGATATAAACCTCTACTATAATGCCAAGCAAGTCATGAAAAATCAAGTTCATAGCCCTTTGATTTGTAGCACCGGCATTTTTCAAACCAAAAGTCATTACTACCCATTCAAATAGACCAACAAAACCCGGACATAGAAAGGCCGTTTTGGCTATATCCTCTTCGGCCATAAATATTTGATTATAACCAGCATTACCATCAAGAAAGCTAAGAATTCTATGTCCAGATGCAGCATTAACAAGAAAATCGGCTATAGGCATAGGATATTCATCTTTAGGAGTAGCTCTATTAAGATCTTTAAAATCAATGCATACGCGAAGCTTTTTTGTTCCTTTTTTTTCAACAGGCACAATATTAGAGATCCAATTAGCATATCGACAAGGCCTAATAAATTTAGCATCTAGTAACCGATTGATTTCTTCTTTCACTCGGTCATAAATATCAGGATTAAAGTTTCTGCGAGATTGTTTAAAAGGCCTAAAACCAGGTTTAATAGGTAAACGATGTTCAACTAAATCACGACTTAAACCAGGCATTTCATTGTAACTCCATGCAAAACAAACAACATACTCCTTTAATAACTTTATTAACTCAGATTTAAACAAAGGATCAAGATTCTTGTTTACAAATGTTGGCCTAGGTGTAGTACCATCACCAATATCTACCTCCTCTAAAGGATCAGCCGACGTAAACCCTTGTCCTAACTTGCTCAAATCATCGAAATCTTCAATGGCCTCGCACATATCGTTCTTATGCGCCCGATAGTGCTCACGCCTTTGCTGCAACCACACTAGATTTGGATCCATCAAATCATAGGAGATGGTATAGCCAGATCATCGATCGGCTTCATAACAGCAGTAGCAAAACCATCTTTAGTGCAACCAATGATCTCACAATCAGATAAATCTAAACCAAATAAACACTTAAGATTCTCATGACCATCCATAGTAGACCTATCGGCCACTGCAACACAAGCCGACTTATCTCCATGAACAATCTCTACTTCATCATCTATCCATTGAATTAAAAATTGATGCAAAGTAGAATGCAAACACTGATTTGCATGAATCCAATCACGACCAAGGATTAAACTGTAGTTACCTTGTGTCTCAGCGACGAAGAACGTAGTAGCCAATGTCTTGCTCCCAATAGTACACTCCATAGAAGCAACTCCCTTGGCACTAATAGGTTCACCTCCCCCAACGCCGCTAACAGTCATGTTGGTCTTGATCAACTCCTCATCTGAACCTCCAAGCTTCTTCAACAGAGAATACGGCATCAAATTAACTATTGCCCCTCCATCTACTAGCATGCGAGAGATAGGCTTTCCATTGATATGACCCTTCATGTACAAAGCCTTCAGATGACTTTCAGTAGCTTTAGGCTTTCTAGAAAATAGCTTCCTTTGGCCCGAAGTCAAGATGAGCAATGTCTTCATCTGACAACATGTAACCACCCATAGACATATGAATCGCATTAAGTTCAAGATCCATGCGTTCAGGAGAAGAACCATAATCAACAAGCTCTTCATCGTCCTCTGGAGCGGAAACCGATGATAACTTGTCGTCACAAACCATAGGAGCGGGAGAAGAAAAACCGGGCGGTGCATCGACCAAAGAGGTCTGACCGCTTTCAGAAACCGGTCTGACCGGTTCAACCGGTCTGACCGACTCTCCAACCGGTCTGACCGGTTCTGACTGAGAGCTGGTCTTGACTATCCACTTCTTCCCTTGTGGGATCACGGGCCTGTATTTGTTGAATGCCTCGTCTCTCTGCTTTTCTAGCTCCTTCTCTTTCATCTCCCGAAACCTCAATCGCTGAAGCTTCCTTCTTTGAGTATGAGATAAACCGGGAGCACACCATCTTGGCAAGAAGTACTTGGAGTTAGAACTACTTCCATTAGCCTCATGATCATTAACAGAAACAGATCCTTTCTGAATAGGTGTCTCGACCTTATTGTCTACGGCAATCGGTCTTTTGCCACCGTCTCCAAGGGGAACGTTCATCAACCCAATTTGAATAACATCTTGATGTGTAGTCCTCTCTGGGTCAATATTCATCTTCTGTACCTCATCTTTCTGTTTTGGCTTGTAAACTTGCTTCGCAGGAGGTGATGGCGGTTTCCTAGGGAAACCAGTCTGACCGGTTTGTGAAACCGGTCTGACCGGTTGGGTCTGGTCACCCTGACCAGATTGGAGAGGTGCCAAACGATTCTATCCAGGCCTTGAAATCCTTTCCAATGCTGGCCTTCGTGGTCCTCCCCATCCAGGCTGGAAAGATTGATGATATGGCACCCACATCACTCCATTGTTATCATCAATTGGATGCGGTGGATATGAACTTGAAGCCTCCCACTGCGGAATAAAACTCTTCTTTGGTTGAAAAGATTCTTCTTGGCGCGGAGGTGACCTCATTCTCTTTTTTACGGGCCGATCGCTTGTAACGGCCTTTTGTTTGGAGTACTTGTCAAATAGCATATCAAAAGTGACCTTTGGCTTAAAAGTACTCCCCTTGTTCTTTGCAATGTTGAGTTTCCAGCTTCCAATATCCGGACGGCTTGGTTTAATCATCCTTGGACGACCTTGGGGAAAACCGGTCTGACCGCTTTCCTCAACCGGTCTGACCGGTTTGGCCTGAACAGGCTCAAACGGTCTTTGCTCGGTGGGAATGGACGACCCTTGCCCCCCATGTCCAGAGGCTCTCACAGTAACCTTAAATGTCTCCCTGCCATCTGGAGGTCTGGAGTTGTCTCACATGCAACTTCTCGAATCAACTCTTTTCCCCTCAAATCAGATTTTGCTTCACCAATTACAACATTTTTTCCTTTGGTTGCTTCGGCTTGATGCGGCCGAACCAGGACTTTGGGCTGCTGTAAATCCATAGTATTGACAGGGAAAGGAGTTTTGTCCACTTGCATCTCATGAAATGTCAACCGACCTTTTTATGGCCGATTGCACCTGTCGGCGAAACACATTGCAATCATTAGTAGCATGAGAAAAAGTATTATGAAACTTGCAATATGCACGCCTTTTCAACTCATCAAGTGGAGGTAATTTATGAGATAATTTAATATTTCCGGATTTAAGCAATTCATCAAAAATGCGGGCACACTTGGAAACATCAAAAGTAAACTTAACATATGAACATTGGAACGGCGTGATCTAGAAGTATCTCTTTCTTTTTCCTTATTCATTCGGTTTTCAACAACTAAAGCTCTAATTTGAACTTGTGCAACCGAAAGAAAATCAGAACCCTCTATTCTATCTCTTATGGACGACCTTAAACCCTTTAAGCAAATATCAGCAAGGTCCATATCAGTGATTGACAAATTGAAACAACGGTTCTTAGTTTCTTTAAATCTCTTAATGTAAGCAGAAACCGTTTCATCTCTACTTTGCCTAACCGATGTCAAGTCCGTCAATTTCAATTGCAAGCTCCCACTATAAAAGTGATCATGAAATTTACGCTCTAACATATCCCAAGATATAATAGAACCAGGAGCAAGCGAAGAAAACCAAGCAAAAGCGGTACCAGTCAAAGATAAAGAAAATAAACGCACTTTAAGAGCATTATATGAACCCGCTTCCACCAGTTGAGCTATGTACTGACTAATATGTTCCCACGTGGTTCAGTCATTATCTCCACTAAATTTAATAAAATCAGGCATACGCCACCCACGTGGAAGAGGAAAATTATCAAACTCAACATCATATGGTTTTTGATACAAATTTGTGTTACCAATATCAACACCAAGTTTAGTTTTCACCACGTTAGCCAAATCTTCTCTAAGCTTGTTAAATTCAGCACAATTAGGATTATCTGGCTTTTGTGGTTGTGCACTCTCCAAATTCATCTTATTTAAGTAGGGAGCAATCTTAGCTTGAGCTAGCCTATAACTTTCATGTACATCATCAGGTATAATGTTTCCTTGAACAGATGTGTTAACCATTGTACTAAACTGAGGCTTAGCAGTACCCAAAGTATTAGTGTGAGCATACATCATTGGATCAGGCATGACAGAAAGCGGTGAAGGTTGCTCAGGCACTAATTCAAGAACGCTGGTCAGACCGGTCAGACCGGTTCCCTGATCCGGTCTGACCGGTTTGGCCACGTGTGGCCCAGCCGGTTGGAACGGCATGGATTGACCAATGGCAAATTCAGGTGGCATACCATACATGTAATTTTGAATATTAGCATTAGGTATGCGTGACAAGCTAGGAAAAGCTACCCCACTAGCATTAACTTTAGGAACGCTACTACTAGTTTCATTATTGTTAAAGCAAGCAGCAGTCATGTCTTTCTCAAGATCCTCTAATCGCTCTATCTCTAGTCTTTCTAAACGAGCAATATATGAGGCAAGCAATTCATCACCTTCTACACTATTCTGAGGAACTGTAGTAGAAGGAGCTTTTGGGTTTTTACTTACAGTGGGTATTACCTCAACTTGATTGTCGTTTAACTTGATCGCCGGCAGCTGAAACTCTTTCAATCTTGCTACCTTGCCATGACGATCCTTCTTGACACCAGCCAAAAATTGTACTCTCATGAATTCTTGCAGCGCCTCGAACTTCTTCTGCTCCTCTGGAGTGAGATCTTCCAAAGAAGCCGTGATGATGTTATCCATATCAAGATCACACCGAGATCCCATCTTGACCGGGGTTAGATCGAACGGTTTTGAAAACCAGATCTTCTAATGTTCCGGCCAACACACACGAGCACCGGATCGCGCAGCACCAGAAACTTGCACTCGCCGCAGCCTCGGCCAAACCGGTCAGACCAGTTTGAAGATCCGGTCAGACCGGATTCGTCGGGGCTCCGGGAAAAACCTAGAATCACCACCTCGGGAGGGACCCCGTCGGAGATGGCGCGCCTAGGGTTGCTCTGAGATCGGTCAGGCCACTCAGAGCCTCCTTGATCACCGTCGAGACAAAACAAGGAAAGCAAAGGGGTTGGAAAAGCTAGGGTTTGGATATAAAAAGTAGAAAAATATGTTTGATCGATTGGATGATAGGTCTCAATCGGCCATGGCCCTTTATATTTATAAGGTGGGGAGGTCTTGCCCCGCAAGGAATCCTTTTACAATTTGGAAAACGACTAGGACTCCTAATTCTACTCCAACTCGGAGTGAACCGGTTAGACCGGATAGGGAAACCGGTCAGACCGGTTTCGGCCGTTGCCAGATTGGCTACAGGAAAACTGGTCTGACCGCTTTCTAGAACCGGTCTGACCGGTTGCCCTAGACCTGATAGGCAACTGCCAATTTTGGGTGCGAACAGGTACTTAAGATTAATTTAGGAGAAGATTCTACACACTATTGTAGTATCTTACAATTACTAATTAGAGGCTCCTTTTGGTAACTCCATTTAATTCTCATGAGACGCGCTAGGAAAAAAGATAAATAGTAGAAATTATCACAACAATCAGAAATATCTGGCCATTGATCTAGTAGTCTTAATAACAATAGCCATAGGATCTAATTTACATCTTAATTACCCAATTTTGCCATTATAAAAAATATCTCTATGTAACCCCTAAATTTGCATCGAAATTACCCACCTTTGCCACCATGCAAAAAAGACCTCACCATCTATACTACAAAAAGAATTAGATTTGATAACATTTTTTTATCTAGATTAGGCCCACCACCCACCTCACGGATGACCCACCTGTCATATAAGAAGTTTGATGGGGGGGGGACCCATTTTTCGACTTTAGAGAAGGATTTTACCCCAAAACCCATTACTTTACTTTATTTTTACCTAAAACGGGCCAACCTAATTCTACCAACCGCGTCCTTTGTGTTTCCATATTTGATATGTATAATGTGGGCAAGTTTTCAAACAGATTTAAGGTTTTCTTAGTTGATGACTAGCAAAGGCACATGTGCGCACGCACATATATAAAATAAAATAAATCAAACATAACATATAAAATATAGTTGCAATGCCCGTGCGGCACGCGGGTGAAAAAAGTTTTGCGGAGAATGAACTAAAAGCGCCTGGAACATGCAATTTTTTGTTGTGTTTTTTGTTCTTCCCTCCCACCAAAGCCCGACAGGTGGGTCCTCTGTGAGAGGGTAGGGGTGGGTTTTTTGGTGGAAAACGTTTTCAATTCTCTAGGATCCTTTTAGTATAAGCGCCTGGAACATGCAATTTTTTGTTGTGTTTTTTGTTCTTCTCTCCCATCAAAGCCCGACAGGTGGGTCCTCTGTGAGAGGGTAGGGGTGGGTTTTTTGGTGGAAAACGTTTTCAATTCTCTAGGATCCTTTTAGTATAGATTAAGGCCGGATTGAAGTCCTATAATTTTGAATTCCCTTCCATCTTTGCGGCGGACAATACGGTCAAGTTTTGAAGCTTAGTTTATTTTGAACTTTTTTATCGTCCATCTAATCTGACTCTCACCCCATCCTACGCAGTTCCGGCGTCCGGGCATTACACCTCCAGGGCCGGCACGCTGGGCTGCCTCGACATGCCGTAGAACCTCCGTGACAACAACCTCTCTGGTTCGTTCCCGGTGGACCTCCTCGGCCTTGCCGCGCCCACGGGGCACCATGGTCAGACCTTTATGTATTTTGTTTCATATTTTGTTGTTTGTTTGTGGTCACAATTGCATTGCAGTGAGCATCGCTATACTGGATGTGTTTCTATATTGGTGATGCAAGAGCTACGAAACCTGGGAAATTGACAACCTCTATGTATCCTTTTTCTTTACTTTTTTTCCATGTTTTGATAATCATTGAATTCTTCAAATGTGAGTGTCCTGCAGTTTCTGAAATTGTGGCTACAAGGGAAACTTCTCTGAACTTTTGCATTGTGTGCAGAATTACCAAAGCCACCACTACCGGATTCCCCTCATTTGCCGTGTGCCCGCGGCTTACGGCAAAGCCCATATTGCACATGGCAACGGCAATGGCCCACAGTCGTTAACGTGCCAGGCCCTTTGGCATGGGCCACGATGGCCTAGCACAGCTTTGCCGTGTGCCAGGCCCAAGCACCGTGTGCCGGGCCGTGGTACACGACAAAGTGACCAATAGAAATCCTAATATGGTCACTTTGTCGTGTGCCAGGCCTTGGCACATGACAAAGTGACTATAAAGGGGCCGTTTTTTTTACATTTTCATGTAAATAGGACCCCCAAACAGCACAAAATCATTACGCATTTATATATCACAATAACCATCACATGCATATATAATAGCATCATAAACATCACCATATGCATCACAGACCGTTTATAATGCACAAATGCATAGGAAATCCTTTGTTCAATCCATACTAGTCCATACGAGTCCACAAACATGTCCAAATCCAAATAAGAGTCGTACAAGTCCACATGCAACATCAATGTTCGTATCCAAATGAAATACAATCTCACAGAGCCGCTGCCGCCGCCGGCAGCTGCTGCAACCACACCCCTGGATATTGAGGCATCCACGGAGGCGGCGGAGGCCACGTAGAAGGCCCTGGAAGCTGCAGAGGTTACTGAGGAGACATGTCTACATTGATAGGACCGTCATTTGATGCCGCCGATTGATTATGCATATAGTTCGAAATTATTTCGTGTGTTAAGCTATATCCTAAGCTCATAGTCATTCTAGTACCCTAGGTCATTAGTTCTAAGTCACTGTAGCTCTATGTTGCCATTGTAGTTCTATCCTAGGTCATTCTAATTGCTAAGTCACCATGCGAAAAGAAAGTAGAAGGTTCTCAAGTCACTCACAGGAGTAATTGAAGGACCCGTAGAGGTGGTGGAGTGAATGCTAGTAGCGGTTGACCCATCGCCTGCCCCAGACTTGCCACGTACGCCATGCACTCGTCGAGTCTCTTGCATTTGGTCTCCTATTTGCAGGCAAAATCAGCCAGCAACCTCTCTCGCTCTTCCTGCAACCTCCTCTCATGCTCCTCATCTCCCGAGCTTTAAATTTTTCCTACAATATTTAATCAAATGTTAGAATAGAAAACAAACGTATGGAAAAATCAGTGAATGACAGTTAAAAAAGAAATAACCTCGAGTGCTTCCATCTAGGTCTGGATAGTGTCTGGTCGTGGACGTATGGCCGGGCTTGAGCTAGTGCTCCGATCTCAAATCTGCGAGTGTCGAGTGTGCTGTCGCCAACCCAGTACCGGCTATGCTTCTTGCCTCCTCCCACCCTCATGACGATTTCTCCATCAACGGGCTGGGTTCTCGGATCGAACTTTGGCCCATGGACCTCCCTTGTCATCGCGGTGTGGTCACTAAGGTGGTTGAGGATGGTCATGTTGGTGTAGGCCTCGGGTGGATCTTCTGGGTTGTAGGTGACGTCGGACGTCGCCTTGCCCTTGTGGGCTTGCCTGGAGCTGGGAGCAAGGCTGGTCACCACGTGACCGCGAATGCGAAAAGAAAGGAATGATGATTAGAAATTATGTAGACTTGAGAGTTAGAATAAAGAATTGACACCTTCAAATACCCATCTAGTTGCATACTCGCCGAGGTGATGGTTGCCTTGATGTTGTGGTGCCCCTTTCATCATCAAACGACGCGCACAACAAGAGTTGTGGATCCTCACCCAACCCTCCGCGCACCACTTGTCAACCATCAATCCCCTCCACTGACTATTCCTGGCTAACCACCACGGAGGCACCTGCATGTAATCGAGAACATGACATATAAGAACATCACATGGAGCATGCTTCATTTCAGAAAAAAGTTTGTATTAATGTTTACCTTTATGAATTGTTCTCGGGTCAGCCTCATTAATTGCCTCCGCTTTCGTCACCTTCCGTCCTTCGAAAGTGCCATTGTATGTCGCGATGGCCTGGATGCGGGCCTCGTATATCATATCCGACACCAGCTGGTGGCACGCTGTGTCAGCCACCTGAAGCGCCCTGGGCAAGACTCTCTCCTCGCATATGTAGATATCCTGCACATAAATGTGATGTTATTTTTTTAAGAATGTCCAATGGATGTGTTGTGTAGAGCAATGTAGTTCAAGACTTACCCAAAACTTGTTTATGATCTGCTGTGCCTTGTTTGCAAAGATCTTGCCGTCCCGATCTGGTGCATTGGCACAGTCGCGGCACTGGTGCCACGACATCGGCGCCTGAAGCTCCCGGCAATCTCCATCTTGCCATGGTAGTAAAGCTTGCACAGGAGACCCAAGATGCCATTGGGTATGCGGTCATGAGTACTTGGGGCCATGACCGAAAAGTTCCTGCAAAAATGATTAAGACAAATGATTAGATTCAATTGTTATTTTCAACATATCAAAAGAAAATGTAGTGATAACTGCAAAAGTTACCTACCTTTTCGAGTCTGGTCGAATAATCGGCTGTCCCTCTACAGGTATTGGCCGATCTAGGAGCCTCGATGAGCCACGCATTCTAAAGTTTGTCTTTGTAGGTCGATGTTATTTCAATATCCCTTCCCAACCACGATCAAAATCATCAATCAAAGGCTCCATGTATACACTCATATTGTTCCCCGGGTATTCAGGAATTATCAATGACAATAATATGTTCTGTTGTTGAAATAGGACACCAGTGGGAGATTGAGGTGGATCCTGAACATTGGCCAAGAAGTGTATGGGGCAGCCGTCATTCCATAAGGATTGAACTCATCTGTTGCCAGGGCAACGCATATATTATGAGCCTCTAAAGCTTTGTCAGGATGAATCGCATCAAAGTGTGCCCATGCTTCACCATCGGATGGATGTACCATATTCTCACGATTGTATCCATTTCCATGTTTGTGCCATGGCATCTGTTTTGCAGATTCCTCGATAATGTAGAGCTGTTTGATCCACTGTATGAACGGAATGTACCGTAGGATTTTCACGGGGATCGTGAGCTGCCTCTTTTGGCCATCATCAGAGTCTATCTCCACAAACATAGAGGATCCACACTTTGGAAAGTACTTTGCCCCCTGCATGTTCTTTCCTAAATAAGATTCATCTGTTCGGACAAGCATGTATCTGCTCATAAGGCATCTTAAGTGCACGAAGGAGTTTCTGTGCTTCATACATGCTCTTTGGCAGAACGTGACCTGCGGGGAGGAGAGTGCCCAACACTGTCAATATAACATCGAAGCATCACGACCAAAGTTGAACCGAGACGTTACGACCATTAGACGCATAATGACATCCAATTGAGATACATCGGTGTGCCCGTGAAAGGTTTGCTGTGTTGCAGCCAACATGTCGTAATATGCCTTCGCGCTTGTTTCCATTGTAATACTTAGAGAACTTTATTTGATTGTACAATAGCGCAATTATATAGATTAAAAGATGGACAAATGACAGTAACATAGGGGTATTTTTAAAATTTTAGACCTTAATGACACATTTAGCAAGTTCAGGGATGCTAATGTGTATTTTGATAGTTTAAGGATCTATACGACACTACGAGACAAGTTTGAGGACTGATCGTATATTTTACTCTAAGAAAGAAATAAGTATGTGTGTGTAGAATTGTAATCCGATTAGATCTCCTATATAGTATCGACTAGGGGACATACCATATAACCCTACCTCTCACAACATACAAGAGGAATTAGGGGTGTCCCTAGGGGAGAAAAGTACGGTGTGCGGTGCGCACGGAGTGCTACGTGCGTGCCCCCGTGCGATGCGCTCCGTGCACAATCTGATGTGCGGGCAGGCAGCGGGACCACCGGACAGCGGCAGCCGGCGGGGGCGCGCACGGTGCGCACCACGCGCATCTATTGTTTTCCATCCCTAGATGGACAACCGATTAGCACTACGGGAAACCCAGAGTTTGCCGAGTGCTTGGGGCACTCGACGAACCCACAAATACACTCGGCAAAAACATTGCCGAGTGTACGACTCGGCAAAGGCCACTCGGCATATCTAGTGTCGGCAAAGGCGGCCTTTGCCGAGTGTTCTTCGTAGAGGGCTCGGGCGCCTGGGCGCCGCGCGTTGGTGGCCTGGCCCCCGACCATCGGCTGCCTGGGCGCCGGCCGCCTGAGAGGGAGACGAGCGAGAGAGATGCGACGGGAGAGAGAGAATGCGAAGAGAGAGGGGGATGCCCCAGGCCTTATCCGATGCCAAAAAGAAACAGAAGGCCTTATCCGATCCGGTGTGAGGGATGCCAACCAATAGGAAAGCGCTATTCTAGAGGGGTGGATTGATGACGTGGAGGGTTACACTCGGCAAACAATTTTTCCAGCAGGTTCAAAAAAAATTTAAAAATTATCAAATTTTTTTTGAAAATACTGAAATTTTGGTACAACACAATTTATATAATCTATGACCTATATAAAATAAATTGAACTTCAATTCAAATTTGATCATCACTTTGATTCCAAATCTTAACGAGTACTTC
>OAMR01000279.1:588530-600322 GCA_900205405.1 Echinochloa crus-galli
TGAATATAATTTTTTAGCTCATTTTATATTATTATTTGAATCACTTACAGTTCAAATTTGATTTGATTCTAAAAATTGCTTGAAATGTTATTAATTAGTTAAATATAGCAAAAAAATACAAAACTATACCAAAATTTGACATTGACTATTACATGGTGTATGTAGAGAGTAAAAAAAATTTTAGGACTAAAAGAGGGAAAAAATATTTTAATGTCGAGTCTTTGCCGAGTGCCTAAAAAATACACTCGGCAAAGAGGTGTTTGCCGAGTGTTTTTTATTTGACACTCGGCAATCATGCTCTTTGCCGAGTGTTTTTTTTTGACACTCGGCAAACAAGCTCTTTGCCGAGTGTCCGATAAAATACACTCGGCAAAGAGGTGTTTGCCGAGTGTTTTTTATTTGACACTCGGCAATCATGCTCTTTGCCGAGTGTTTTTTTTTGACACTCGGCAAACAAGCTCTTTGCCGAGTGTCCGATAAAATACACTCGGCAAAGAGCTAGGCACTCGGCATATACGGGGTTTCCCGTAGTGTAGGAGTTGGGAGAACCAAAGACTGACTGTGTGGCCACAGGTGTAGGCAAAAAAAGCGAGTTGGTGTGAGAATACAGTAAAATTTGTGGAGACATTTTAGAAAAGGTGTTTCATCACAAAATATTCACATCGCCATCCTGGTCGCACCTGTAAATATAAAATAGAATTGAAGTGTTTTATCAATGATATCTTCCAAAATGGAACCTATTACTCTTGAACGCTGTCAAAATGGCATTGATGGTAGAAAGAAAAATTTCAACATGGTAGAAATGCATATTTGTTACCTTTTGCCTTCTACGTGTAGATGTCCCTCTAGCGTTTAGTTCTCTATCCATATTTGACACTTTAATCTCATTTTTATCACTGAAGGTCTTCACTCTTTTAAATAATGGCTCCCATCCATTATTGTCCCTAATTTCTTGTATGCAAGATTTCACACCCATGATGAAATGCATTGCTTAAACAATATCTTGATCCATTCTTTGCAAAGAATGTGACAAATTATCTGTAATGCTTAACAACTCTATCATCAAATGTTGGATGCTCAGATATTTATTCGAATGCAAAATGATACCTAAACACAAGTATTGAGATATCAAAACAGGAGCTCATCAGGATATGGGAGGATATAAATTCTAAGACAGATTTGTCATTCATATACTCATATAGGAGTATTGTTAAATTTGTGTTGAGCATGCAAAAATACTAGCTTCGGATATGGTACGATATAATAAATAAATCATGAGAGGATTGATTCATACTAGCTACTTGGGATTGTTTGGATACTCACATATATTTGTTGGATTGTACAAGAAGATATGGGAGTGGCTTGGTGTCATTGAGATATGTACCTGGGATACATTGTTTGGATACTCACATATATTTATATATCTCCAATAGAAATCGGACCATATCTATATATCTCCGATCGAGATATAATTATGACACTCCAGCCGCCCATAAATACCTTCCACCGCACCGTACGTGCCAGAGCATCTGCCATTCGACCATACCATCCTCGCCAATGGCGACGAAGCTCATGACCACTCTTGCTATCATCACTGCACTGATAGCTTCAGCCATTGCCGACGGCACAAGAGCCTTCTCCTCCAATAGCTCGGCTGGTGCCTTCAGCCTCCCGCTGTTCACCAACCACGGCCGCGACCACACAATTCGCCGCGGCACTGATGGCTTCCTGTATCTGCAGCAGCACAGCCAGATGGCCTCGTCGACGGCCAACACCACCAACCTAATACGTCCTGAGTCCCGCCAACACACCACGAGCGCCCATTTGGGCACTGGCCAAGGCAAGCAGAGGTACATCCTCGCGATTGACGCCACAAGCATCGTGACATGGATCCAGTGCGTCCCGTGTTCTCCGGCGGCGTCAGCCTCGGCGGACGTCCCACGCATGCCGCACTACCAGACCACAGGGCTCCTGCCGACGGCGCATGATGCCAACGAGTCGGCGTACCACGTGAGTCTCGTCGGCGTCAGCCTCGGCGGGCGCAGGCTCGCTGGGGTTGGCCCGGAAAGGTTCGCCCGTCGGGAAGACGGGCAGGGCGGTTGCATTGTCGACCTCGGCACGCCGCTGACGATGATGGTGGAGGAGGCGTACCGTGCCATGGAGGAGGCCATGTGGTCAGACCTCAAGCGCCATGGCGCGGAGAGAGTGGAGCAGGATGCCTACGGGCTCTGCGTCCGGGCGACGGAGGCGATCAAGGGGCGCCTCCGGCCGCTGTCGCTTCACTTCGGCAGCGAGGAGGAAGAGGAAGCAACGCTGGTGGTCTCACCCAAGGAGCTGTTCTTGATGATGGATGACGGGCAGGCAGGGCCGGTTGCGTGCCTCGCCATGGTCCCGGGTCGCCGGACCATCATCGGCGCGTTGCAGCAGGTGGATACGCGCTTCGTGTTCGACCTGAAGGAAAACAAGCTTTCCTTCGCACCAGAGTCGTGCATCGAGGACACTGTTCCGATCGCTTAAATCATCGGCTTGTAATATACTCTTGATGTTAATAAACAAGAGTAGTTAACGATGATGGTGATATGATCCTTGGAATATAGATGGAATAATGAATCCTGCCTTATTAAGACTCGTAATAGCTACATGAAAGATGTTCAACAATATGTTTTCCTTGATAACAAAACGAAATGAACACTTCACCACCAAATAAGAAAAATACTAGACTTCTAAAAGAAAGGCAAAACACCTAACCCATTATGCACTTCAAATATCTATGTATAAGAATGGGTTTCGGCGCTGCAGAAGACAAGATAGATATGGATAAATGCAAGGTCGGTCCTACCAGTGAACAAGCACAGATGCCAAGCAACTGCAATTATTTCCTAGGAAGTACACTAGTGGATTCAATATACTTGAGACGTGGCTCTTCTCTGTTCGGTTCAGTTGAAGGTACAGTAGAAATCCTAGTGTACAGGTCCTACTGAAGAATAAAAATTCAATGTGGAGAAAAAACTCCCTCTAGAAATTGAAGTCTTTCCCGTGGCTCCTCCGATCCACCAAGGGATTATTTTTACAAAAGATAGGCTTGGTGCAACTAATGACCTTGCTCCTGTTGCTCATAGTTAGCTTGTGGAATGGTAGGCATGCCAGGGGGTTTGACACTGTACCTGTACAATGAATACTTTGATTATTGGAGCACGGTGCTTCATCCTCTCCCTCCAACGTGAGATGGATAAGGGCTTTATTGGATACGGTGCCTTGTAGATACAACAATGCGCGACGTTAAAGAAGAGGGTTTAGAAGAGTAAATTTTTTATTTGACACCGATATAATAACTTGTTCCTTTCTTGGCCCTTTAAAAAGTTTTGTTCACTATTTAACACTCATTTTAATTTTTGCTCCTAAAATGACAGCACCGTTGCTTCCGTTACCCAGTGCTGTTAGACTTTATTTGTGTGGACAAATTGCCCATGGCATAACGCAGAAGTTTTGTTTTTGAAACTGAACGCAGAAGTAAACTAGGCCCTTTCGCACATGACCCTTCTCTCTCAACTCTCATCGCCTCTTTTTCCCTCATCGCCGAAACTGAGCGGCGCCAAAACAGCTCCGGCGGCAGTGCCAAATCGACTCGGCAGGGGCGGCATGCCACAGGTATGGTTGCGGATGGAGAAGATCCGGAGGCCGTGGGCTCCGACGGCCACGCGGAGGGCGCGGACCATGGCGGCAGCATGGAGGTCGCGAGGCTTGGCAGCCGCGCGGAGGGCGCGGGGCACGACAGCCACGCGAAAGGCGTCCTGATGGGGAGGCCTGAGGCGCAGACCCATGCGGCCTCAACCAAAACCCATTATGAAGCTGATCCCGTCAAGGAAAAGGCTAGAAAGAGAAAGAAAGAGCCGGCAACAAAGACAAGCATCCCTCATAAGTGCATTTCTTTGGATGTGTATCTGAACTTGCTATGTGTATGTGAGCTTAGACTTTGCTTTGCGTGAACTTGTATGTATATGTGAACCTCTTCTACGTGTGAACCTAATGTATTTTTGAATATTCAAACCTTATGTACGTATATTTGAACCTTATGTACGTATATGCTTCAAAAATTGACTCATGAATGGATGTTATTTCACTATTATTTATGAACCTTTCTAGTGGTTACACTTTAACAACATTGAACCTCATGCTGTTGTATTATGTGCTCATTTTTCATGTGCAAATATGGTTATAAATGATGAAAAACAATTGCTGAAAAAACAAAAAAATCATAAAATCTGGTCAATAAAATAAAAACGTGACAAACGATGCCAAAATTATGCAGGGGCACTGCTATCTGTGTCAGATATGGTAAAATAGTCACGCAATCCAATGAGGGGCACAAAACGTCTTTTTATGTGCCATTTAACACCGTTAGTACTTAGATGATGGCAATGTTATATTGGGAATGAAAGTTAAAGTGGGTGTCAAATAAGGAATGAAATTTTTTTAGGGCCAAGAAAGGAACGAGTCATTATATTGGTGTCAAATAAGGACTTTACTCGTTTTACAATAGGAAAATGTGTATTTTTTATCCCTGAACTATCTAAGCCGGTACTGTAACATCCCATATTTTTATATAGAATGTTAATGTGCAAAATTGTGGATTTTCAAAAACTTTTTCGTTGTTTGATCTTTAGCTAGAAAAATCATAAGATGGTCTTCTGGTTCCCTACTAAATTCCTAGAATAAATAAGCATTGGATGGAAGTTAAGGTGTATTATTTCCTTAGTTTTATTTTGGTTTTCTGTAGTTTAAATTGTGTGGATTTAAATTTGAACTTCCATTCAAATTCAAGTGCAAATTAAAAACCAAACCTAAAACCCCTAACCCTAACCTGGGCCTAAACTAACCCAGCTAACCCCAGCCGGCCCGCTAACCCCCACCGGCCCAACAGCCCAGCACCACCTCACGCTCTCCCTCTCCTTTTCACTGGCAAGCGGGCCCCACTTGTCAGCTTTACCCTCACCTTTCGCAGCCCGCCTCTCTCTCTCTCTCTCTCTCTCTCTCTCTCTCTCTCTCTCTCTCTCTCTCTCTCTCTCTCTCTCTCTCTCTCTCTCTCTCTCTCTCTCTCTCTCTCTCTCTCTCTCTCTCTCTCTCTCTCTCTCTCTCTCTCTCTCTCTCTCTCTCTCTCTCTCTCTCTCTCTCTCTCTCTCTCTCTCTCTCTCTCTCTCTCTCTCTCTCTCTCTCTCTCTCTCTCTCTCTCTCTCTCTCTCTCTCTCTCTCTCTCTCTCTCTCTCTCTCTCTCTCTCTCTCTCTCTCTCTCTCTCTCTCTCTCTCTCTCTCTCTCTCTCTCTCTCTCTCTCTCTCTCTCTCTCTCTCTCTCTCTCTCTCTCTCTCTCTCTCTCTCTCTCTCTCTCTCTCTCTCTCTCTCTCTCTCTCTCTCTCTCTCTCTCTCTCTCTCTCTCTCTCTCTCTCTCTCTCTCTCTCTCTCTCTCTCTCTCTCTCTCTCTCTCTCTCTCTCTCTCTCTCTCTCTCTCTCTCTCTCTCTCTCTCTCTCTCTCTCTCTCTCTCTCTCTCTCTCTCTCTCTCTCCGAAAGTCCACTATAGAAACAAAATCTGTTCACCGCCGCTCATCGCTGAGAAGAGGGTTTAGAAGAGTAAATTTTTTATTTGACACCGATATAATAACTTGTTCCTTTCTTGGCCCTTTAAAAAGTTTTGTTCACTATTTAACACTCATTTTAATTTTTGCTCCTAAAATGACAGCACCGTTGCTTCCGTTACCCAGTGCTGTTAGACTTTATTTGTGTGGACAAATTGCCCATGGCATAACGCAGAAGTTTTGTTTTTGAAACTGAACGCAGAAGTAAACTAGGCCCTTTCGCACATGACCCTTCTCTCTCAACTCTCATCGCCTCTTTTTCCCTCATCGCCGAAACTGAGCGGCGCCAAAACAGCTCCGGCGGCAGTGCCAAATCGACTCGGCAGGGGCGGCATGCCACAGGTATGGTTGCGGATGGAGAAGATCCGGAGGCCGTGGGCTCCGACGGCCACGCGGAGGGCGCGGACCATGGCGGCAGCATGGAGGTCGCGAGGCTTGGCAGCCGCGCGGAGGGCGCGGGGCACGACAGCCACGCGAAAGGCGTCCTGATGGGGAGGCCTGAGGCGCAGACCCATGCGGCCTCAACCAAAACCCATTATGAAGCTGATCCCGTCAAGGAAAAGGCTAGAAAGAGAAAGAAAGAGCCGGCAACAAAGACAAGCATCCCTCATAAGTGCATTTCTTTGGATGTGTATCTGAACTTGCTATGTGTATGTGAGCTTAGACTTTGCTTTGCGTGAACTTGTATGTATATGTGAACCTCTTCTACGTGTGAACCTAATGTATTTTTGAATATTCAAACCTTATGTACGTATATTTGAACCTTATGTGCGCATATGTGAATTTTATGTATGCTTCAAAAATTGACTCATGAATGGATGTTATTTCACTATTATTTATGAACCTTTCTAGTGGTTACACTTTAACAACATTGAACCTCATGCTGTTGTATTATGTGCTCATTTTTCATGTGCAAATATGGTTATAAATGATGAAAAACAATTGCTGAAAAAACAAAAAAATCATAAAATCTGGTCAATAAAATAAAAACGTGACAAACGATGCCAAAATTATGCAGGGGCACTGCTATCTGTGTCAGATATGGTAAAATAGTCACGCAATCCAATGAGGGGCACAAAACGTCTTTTTATGTGCCATTTAACACCGTTAGTACTTAGATGATGGCAATGTTATATTGGGAATGAAAGTTAAAGTGGGTGTCAAATAAGGAATGAAATTTTTATTAGGGCCAAGAAAGGAACGAGTCATTATATTGGTGTCAAATAAGGACTTTACTCGTTTTACAATAGGAAAAGGTGTATATTTTATCCCTGAACTATCTAAACCGGTGCTGTAACATCCCATATTTTTATACAGAATGTTAATGTGCAAAATTGTGGATTTTCAAAAACTTTTTTGTGGTTTGATCTTTAGCTAGAAAAATCATAAGATGGTCTTCTGGTTCCCTACTAAATTCCTAGAATAAATAAGCATTGGATGGAAGTTAAGGTGTATTATTTCCTTAGTTTTATTTTGGTTTTCTGTAGTTTAAATTGTGTGGATTTAAATTTGAACTTCCATTCAAATTCAAGTGCAAATTAAAAACCAAACCTAAAACCCCTAACCCTAACCTGGGCCTAAACTAACCCAGCTAACCCCAGCCGGCCCGCTAACCCCCACCGGCCCAACAGCCCAGCACCACCTCACGCTCTCCCTCTCCTTTTCACTGGCAAGCGGGCCCCACTTGTCAGCTTTACCCTCACCTTTCGCAGCCCGCCTCTCTCTCTCTCTCTCTCTCTCTCTCTCTCTCCGAAAGTCCACTATAGAAACAAAATCTGTTCACCGCCGCTCATCGCTGACCCGTCTCACAACGGTGCCGCTTCAATATCTATCGTGCGTTGTCCGGTTTATCTATGCAAGGCTTTCTCTCGGTCGAGCAGTACATCAGAAGTGATGGTCGTGTGTTCCCACGATATGCCTTCGGCAGCAACCACCAGACATGTCGCTTCGATAACTCCAACATATACACTGGTGTCTTGTCCTACAGGCCGGTTTCGATGCAGGCCGCGGAGGCGCACGGGCTGACGTGTACAATGATGTATTGGGAACACGGTGCATCGTCCTCTTTCTCTTCACCGTGAAATGAAGGACTTTGCTGGATATGGTATCTTTGTAAATACTACAATGAAACGTGAGTTGTCAAACCCCTGTCATGCCTATCATTCTACAAACCAACCATGAGCAATAGAAGCAAGGTCATTAGCTGTATCAATGCCTATATATCTTTTGTAAAAATAATTTTTAGAGGGAGTTTTATTTTCCACATTGATTTGTTATTCGGTAGGGCCTGTACATTAGAATTTCTACTGTACATTGAACTGAAACCAGGTCTCAAGATATCTTGGATCCACTACTGTCATTCCAAGGAAATAATTGCAGTTGTTTGGCATCCGTGCTTGTCTAGTGGTAGGGCCGACTTCGTAGTTATTCATATCATCCCTTCCGCAGCCCAGACATCGATTTTTATATACACAGATATTTGAAGAGTATAATGGGTTATGTGTTTTTCCTTTTTTAGAAGTATATTATTTAGTATTTTTCTTCTTTGGTGGTGGTAAAGTGTTCATTTTCTTTTATTATTAAGAAAAATATATTGTTGCACATCATCACCTAGTCTCTCAGAGGTTGTTATTGTGAGTCTTAAGGCAGGACTCGTTAAATTATATTATATACTATATATATATATATTCCAAGGTTACTATCGTTATTAACTACTCTTATTTAAATTGAAGTGCATATCACAAGCCGGTGACTTAATCGACCGGAATAGTATCCTCGATGCACGACTCTGGTGCGAAGGAAACCTTGTTTTCCTTCAGGTCAAACACGAACCGCGTATTCACCTGCTGCAACGCGCCGATGATAGTCCGATGACCTGGGATCATGGCGAGGCAAGCAATCTGCCCAACCTGTCCGTCATCCATCATCAAGAACAGCTGCTTCGGCGAGATCTCCAGCGTCGCTTCCTGTTCCTCCTCGCCGGCGAAGTGAAGCGACATGGGCTGGAGGCGTCCCTTGATCGCCTCCGTCGCTCGGACACAGAGGCCGTAGGCGTCCTGCTCCACCCTCTTCACGCCACGGCGCTCAAGGTCCGACCACACGGCCTCCTCCACGACACGGTATGCCGAATCGACCATCACCGTCAGCGGCGTGCCGAGGTCGATGATGCACCCTCCTTGTGCATCCCCGCGGAGGGCGAACGTCTCCGGGCGAACCCCGTCGAGCCGGCGCCTGCCGAGGCTGACGCCGACGAGGCTCACGTGGTACGCCGACTCATTCACATCATGTGCCGCCGGCAGGAGCTTTGTGGTATGGTAGTGCGGCATGTGTGGGATGTCGGCTTCGGCTCCGAACCGGAGGAAGCCCTGGCGGTTGGTTTCCCGGAAGAGGCAGTAGGAGGAGCGCGTCAGCCCGTGCTCCTCCGCGGCCTGCATCGCGACCGGCTTGTAGGCAGCGACGCCGGCGTAAATGTTGGAGTTATCGAAGTGACGCGTCTCGTGGGTGCAGCCGAAGCCAGCCCGTGGGAACACACGGCCATCTCTTTTGATGATCTGGTCGACCGCGAGAATGCCTTTCACCCAGAAGCCGGACCACTCATCATAGAGATTGAAGCGGCACCGTTGTGAGACGGGGTCCGGGATGAACGGTGGCTTGCAGTCGTTGTTTCTGTAGTTGACTTGCCTGAAGGTTGGCGAGAGCGCAGGGTTGAAGAGAGGGCCCCTTTGCGTTTTCGGGAGAGAACATGGGACACACTGGATCCATGTCAGGATGCTTGTTGCAACAAGCTGGAGGATGTACTCCTGCTTCCCTTGGCCAGTGCCGAAATGGGCGCTCGTGGTGTGTGGGGTGTTCTGCGGACGTATTAGGATGGTGGCGTTGGCCGTGGAGGCCATCAGGCTGTGCTGCAGGTACATGAAGCCATCTTTGCCGCGGCGAATTGTATGATCGCGGCCCTGATTGGCGTACAGCGGGAGGGTGAAACCTCCAGCCGAGCTATTGGAGAAAGCTCTTGTGCCGTCGGCAATGGCTGAAGCCATCAGTGAAGTGATGATAACAAGAGTGGTCATGAGCTTCATCGCCATGGCGAGGATGGTATGGTCGAATGGCAGATGATCTGGGCTCTGGCACGGTTGGAAGGTATATATAGTGACAGAGGAAATTGGGCGGCTGGAGTCATATATAATCATATCTCGGAGCTATATGGTTCGGATGCCTGCACCATATGTTGCAAATTAAAGGTGCCGGTAATAAGAGATATAGTCTGATCTCTATTGGACATATATATAAATACGTGAGTATCCAAAAGATGTATTCCAGGTACATATCTCAATGACACCAAGCCACTCCCATATCTTCTGGTACAATCCAACAAATATATGTGAGTATCCAAACAGTCTATCCCATGTAGTATGAATAAATCCTCTCAAAATTTATTTATATCTACCGTATCCAAATATCTACCGTATCCAAAGCAAGTATTTTTGCATGCTCAACACAATTTAACAATAGTCCTATGAGTACCCCAATGACAAATCTGTCTTAGAATTTATATCCTCTTATATCCTGATGAGCTCCTTTTTTGATATCTCAAGACTTGTTGTCCAAATGAATAATCTTTCTTAGAATATATATCCTCTCATATCCTACAATCTTATTAGAATTTATATATATCCTGTCATATCCTACGATCTTTCTTAGACTCCCTATGGTAGGAAAGACACGAGAGGATATCAGACTCTAATTTATTTGGATGTTTATTCAAGTGCATATACGGAGGTATAACCAAGGAACTGTTTATTCTATTTATCAGGCAAACTTTTTCCTTGCAGTGTTTAAGTCAATTTACATTTAGAATGAATATACACATATCTCACTATCGGAAAACGTGAATTTGCCGTGCATCCGAGAGTTCGCCGTGTGTGTTTTTATCGGGCGGCGCACGGCCAGGGGCAGAGCCAGGAATGACTCAAGGCCGGGGCTGAATAGCTAATCTGTAGTCTAGCTTCTTGCTAGCTCTGACATTTTACCCATTTTCTAGTCTAATCAACGCTGTGTTTTAGATTTAGGATCCGTGCTGCAGCACAGGCAGCACGGGGCCTGGCTCCGCCCCTGCGCACGGCAAAGACTTTGCCGTGCGTTTTTTACTCGACGCACGGCAAACCCATGAGTTTGTTGTGTGCTTGTTTTTTTACATAAAGTGAAATTTGTTTGCCATGTATTTTTATTGGACGCATCATGAGTTTGCCGTGTGCTTGTTTTTTTCGCACGGCAAAGTTATTTTTCCATGAGTATATCCTCTTAAATCCCAAATTCAATTGCCTCTAAAAAAACTTTCTCCTTACCGTGATTTTTTTCCTACTCTATACATACAGCATGTGATATTTCATGTTAAAAGATGGTACATTTTGGTATGAGTTTGCTATATTTAACTAATTAATTGTATTTCATATTATTTAGCCCAATTTAAGGTTTTACCCATGAAATCAAAAGAAATTTCACTCATGTTGAGCGAGTTTCGAACATTTTATCATATACAATGCTTACAAATCAAAACATCTCCAATTCTCTCCAAACAAGTTTCATAAAGTTGAGAAATACGTGATTACATTTATCGGTAAAGTGACGCTCATTGAAAATTGACTTCAACACTTTTTCTATAGTCAATAGACAACACAAATTATGTAGTGTTAATTTTTAGTAATTTTGAGAATATATTTGATACTTTAATAAATTAATCACTATTGTAGAATCTAATAGTTTGCCGTGCGCCACGTTGGAACACACGGGCAAAGAAAACACTTCGCCGTTGAAGACACGGCAAAGAAAATACTATGCCATTGGAACACACGACAAAGAAAACTCTTTGCGGTGTGCCCTTAGAGCAACGTAGGGCAAAGACTTTGGGCCCACACTGAACCCGCTGCATCCTCTCCCTCCTCCTCCCACGTCACACTTGGCACCACCTCTAGACGCCCACCGGCCTTATCTCTTCTCCTCCTCCCTTCTCTCTTGTCCCGTCCTTCTCTCTTCTCTCTCTCGTCTCCCTCTCATGCGCCGCTGGCTCTGGCCTCCCTCCCTCCCTACTTCCCTCCCTACGGTCCTGGCCACTCGCCTCCCTAGACTCCTTCCCTCCCTTCCGGCCGTCACCTCCCTCCCTTCCCCC
>OAMR01000279.1:618557-630708 GCA_900205405.1 Echinochloa crus-galli
ACACCAGAAAACCTTGCTATCGCTACTATGAACATCAAGGTTTTCTGGTGTTCCTTGAAGCACTGTCTGGTCCCCTACCAGCTGGAAAGCTTGATGGAGATTGCGAGTAGCCGAGGCTCGCAAGGCTGCGTTGATCCGTCGTTCCTTGCGCTTCGCGTTCCTTGATCGCCTTGTAGCCTTCGCTTGCTCGGTTTCTCCTGGTTGCGAATTCTCTTCATCTGAAATATCGGCCACAAGCTCACGGTCATACTGTCCGCCTTGTCCTGATGCTCCTGCCATGTATACTTGCCTGCTGGGGTCAGGTAACAGCAGGGTCGGTGTACTGGAGAAATTGTCTCCTGTTGAGTCAGTTGAGGACGTGATCCACGACTGGATTCAAAACTAGTGGGTATCTGCCTGGATTGGCAAAATTGGTCCATTGGTCCGCCCTGGAGAAGGTGATGGGGACCTCAGACCACTTGAGATATGTGGGGGTAGCTGGCTCGATTGCCATGATCTCTCTGAGGGATAGCTTCTTGGCTCGCTTGGATTGGGTGAGGGTATCTCCACTGAAAAGCACAGCAACGACGTTGTCAACTTGAGGGAAGCCGTTGTCGGTACCATCACCGTCGCTATCTTTCTTTTTATTCTTTGGAGTTCTTTTCTCAGGCAGCTCCCGCTTGTCA
Organism: Echinochloa crus-galli; assembly: GCA_900205405.1. Taxonomy (NCBI): domain Eukaryota; kingdom Viridiplantae; phylum Streptophyta; class Magnoliopsida; order Poales; family Poaceae; genus Echinochloa; species Echinochloa crus-galli. The sequence continues at coordinate 619,223 of OAMR01000279.1, forward strand.
AACTCCTTCTTGATATGGATGCATTGAGCCATCGTATGTTTGCCGTGCGGGTGATATGGGCATGGTATGTTCATGACTTTATCCAGGTCTGGAGTGGATTTCTTTCGCGTGGAGCGCTCTACTGCCGCGACTGTGTTGTCTGGCTTGCGCTTATTGCGGTTGAAATCACGCCTGTTGTTGTTGTTGTTGCGGCGGTCGGGACTGCGCTTGTCTTGGTTGTTGCCACCATTGGAGTTGTTGTTGTCCTTGCGCCTGTCAAAGCGTTCGCGTTCACGATCGTCTTGGTCTGCCCAATCAGCTGCCATGCGTCTGAGTTCTGCAATGGTTTCTGGACGGCGTCTTCCAAACTCTCGATGAAGCTCACGTGCCCACAGACCATCATGAAAGCAGTCGATGATCTCCCTGTCTGACACGTCTATGATTGTGGCCCTCTTTTCAAAGAATCTCTTGATGTATTTACGCAAAGTTTCGCCTTTTTCTTGCTTGCAAGCTGATAGCTCGAAGCGGGTTCCGGGCCGGGCCCAGGTTCCCTGAAAATTGGCGGTAAACTTGCGTGTGAGTTGTTCCCAGGTGTCAATGGAGCCGGGGCGGAGGCCTTCAAGCCATGTTAGTGGCGCTGTATCCATCATGATTGGAAAATATATGACTTTGACGTCATTGCTGCCACCTGCCATCGTGATTGCTGTCGAGTAGACGCGCAACCATTGCTCCGGATCTTGTTTCCCAGTGAACTTCTCAATCCCAGTAGTCTTGAATTTCTGGGGTAGCTGGATTTTCTTGATGCGACTTGAAAAAGCAGGGAATCCATCATATTTGTCAGATGGAGATGGAGTTCGTCGTCTTCGACTTGTGCCATCCCTGCGATCGTCATCTCTATTGCCCGAGTGGTGGCTAGGAGAACCACTCGGTTCAGGGTCCCGGCGTCCCCTGTTGCCTCCATGATTGCGATCACGGCCTCGGGGGGGACGATCACCATCATCACCATCATCTGAAGGGTCATTATCAGGGTTGTTGTCCCTACCGCGAGGCTGTGTATCGCGGTGTCGAGTGCGGGTAGTTTCGCGAGGCGGTTCTTGAGCCCGTGTGCGATTAGTATCGCGGGGTGGGTCTTGAGCCCGTGTGCGATTAACGTCACGAGGTGGGTTGTCCTTAGGCTGCTCTTGATCGACCTGGATCGGGCCATATTGCTGCTCAAACTCGGTACGTCTGCGAATCTCTGCCGCAATCCGCTCAGCTCGTCGTGCATCAATTTGAGAGCGAGCATCTCGAGTTGCATTGATCGTGGCGCGAAGGTCTGTAGCAGGAGGGTTCTCAACCCTATTGCCACCAGCTGGATCGCGGAGGACGATCTGTCTTGAATTTGCGGGAGCGTCTTGACTTGGATGTGGAGAGTGGACAGTATGCCTGCTGCCTTGTGGCCGGCTCCCACTGGCTGCTAGTCCACCATTAAGATCTTGGCGCACTGCCTCCAGCATGGCGATCGCCTGCCCTAATGCTGGTGTATTTGGCAGGGCCTTGATGATCTCAGTAGCGACAGCAAGGTTTTCTGGTGTTCCTTGAAGCACTGTCTGGTCCCCTACTAGCTGGAAAGCTTGATGGAGATTGCCAGTAGCCGAGGCTCGCAAGGCTGCGTTGATCCGTTGTTCCTTGCGCTTCGTGTTCCTTGATCGCCTTGTAGCCTTCGCTTGCTCGGTTTCTCCTGGTTGCGAGTTCTCTTCATCTGAAATATCGGCCACAAGCTCACGGTCATACTGTCCGCCTTGTCCTGATGCTCCTGCCATGTATACTTGCCTGCTGGGGTCAGGTAACAGCAGGGTCGGTGTACTGGAGAAATTGTCTCCTGTTGAGTCAGTTGAGGACGTGATCGAGGTCGTCCTGCCGTCTTGATAAGGCAAGTCTTCCAGGATCACAGCGCTTAGCCTCGACTCGTCGTTCTGTTGGAAATCAGCAGGGACTGCTCCAGGCCAGTGGACAAGGAGCCCTCCTGGGGAGTTGGTGACGACAAGTCCTGATGGCAACCGAACGAGTGGTTGCTCGAGGCTGAAGTCGGTCTTGAAATACGCACTGCAGGTGAGGCGTGCTACGTTATCTGGAGAATCGCTCAGCAAGATCGTGAAATCATCTTCATCATCATCCTCTGATGGCTCAGGGGCCGGCTCAGAGTCCTTGCAAAGGCTTGCGATCTGGCTGGGCGTTGTTATTGCTTGGTTGCCTTGATTGGCGACGTACATCTGCTGATATAGCGCCGTGGAGTTGGTGAGACCGAACGGGAGTTGGACTGGGGGGTCGCTCGATGGCGCAGCCAGCTCGAGTTTCCCGACTCCTTCCATAATTGGAAAAGAGTTGTGCCCAGACTCAACTTCATAGACCCCGATCGGAATTCGAGTCGATGTCGAAGTAGAAGTTGAGGTTGAAGTCGAAGCCGAAGAACTCGTCGAGATCTGATTCTCGACGAGATCATGGAGCAGCTCCACTGAAGGCGTCGGCGTCGAGTAGGGCCCGGGTCGATCTGCAAGGAGTGACTCGAAACCACATCTGCCATCAGAAATAAAAGTCCATGCACCGATGACGAACGTGGTACCTTCCTCGATGCCGGCTGCTCTGAAGGTTGATCCCATCGCGCCTAACGTCGAGCTTCGGCGAGAGTGCCCCACGGTGGGCGCCAAGTGTCGACGAATTATGTCGAGCACGTCTAACCGGGGATACCCCGAGGAGTAGATTTGCGAGGGTTTCAACTTTATCCACATTCTTCATATATGCCTCTAACAACAGAATACTTTGGGGAGTCTCCTACCAGCCTACGACTAGTTTATCTAATCAACTACGCCGTCTTGTACCATAGCCGACTAGTTTAAAGTAGTCGGATCAAACATTCCTTATCGAGTAGTTTAATCCTTGGATGAGTGGTCCTAGGGATCCTGGTCCCACATGACTCATGAAACTGCTGAATTGGGCCGGGGCGCCGAGCTTTTTTTTTACTGGGCCGAATTCACCATATTTGGGAAAAGCTAAAATAGCGCCAGATTTAGCGCGCTATGCCGCTAAATAGCTATAGCGGCGCTATAGCGCGCTATATTGGAGATAGCGCCAATAGCATGAAAAGGCAAGATAGCTTACCGTTGGTTCTGGTTTGGCGCTATAGCGCCGCTATAGCGTTGCTATAGCGTATTTTTTTCGTGGATTCTAAAACTTATTCAACCTCGCCGCCCATTGTAGTATTTACAAAGATACCGTATCCAGCAAAGCCCTTCTTCATTTCACGGTGAAGAGGAAGAGGACGATGCACCGTGTTCCAATCATCAAAGTATTCATTGTACACGTGAGATGTCAAACCCCTGTACGTCATGCCTATCATTACACAAACCAACCATGAGCAATATGAGCAAGGTCATTAGCTGTACCAATGCCTATATATCTTTTGTAAAAATAATCCCTTGCTGGAGGAGCCACGGGAAGACTTTAATTTTTAGAGGGAGTTTTATTTTCCACATTGGTTTTTTATTCGGTTGGGCCTGTACATTCGGATTTCTTCTGTACATTGAACTGAAGAGAGGAGCCAGGTCTCAAGTATCTTGGATCCACTAGTGTCATTCCAAGGAAATAATTGCAGTTGTTTGGCATCTGTGCTTATCTAGTGGTTGGGCCAACGACTGCGTAGTTATCCATATCATGGCTTCTGCAGCGCTGATCGACATCGATTTTTATATACATAGATATTTAAAGAGTTTAGTGGGTTAGGCGTTTTGCCTTTTATTTAGAAATCTGATTAGTATTTTTCTTATTTGGGGTGGTGTAGTGTTCATTTCCTTTTATTATTAAGGAAAACATATTGTTGCACATCATCACATACTCTTTCGGGTTGTTATTATGAGTCTTAACTCTTAAGAGCATCTCCAAAAGCCTATCTAAAATATACTCTCTAAATCATCACTTGGACCCAATAACAACCCGAAAGAGCCCTTCCGCTTCCTACCCTTTCTGAAAGGACCAAGAAGCCCAAGTGGGGGAGGGGTGAATTAGGCTTCTATAAAATTCTTGCGAAATCCTGTCGAATAAGCCTAATTAACCCCAAGTGCCTAAACCTTCGAGAGCGTGATAATCTAGTCGTAAAAAGGTTTGCACCCAAATTCCCACCCTATACTAGCATGTCAATTCTAGGAATTGAAAGTGCGGAAATTAAAAAGAGAATTGAAAGGTCTATTTTTTCCCGAGGTATCGAAGAGTCTGCGCTCTCCCCTAGTCCTCATTGGAGCACCTGCGCAAGGGTATCGCTCCCCCTTGATCCGCGTAAGGGTCAAGTGATCACTAACGGTAATCCATTGTACAAGTCCGGGTCAGTGAATTCCAAAACCGAGCACAATATTCTTGGGGCTAGTCATAAGACTCCTCCTTGAGACCTCACCAAGAACACCAATCACCAACAAGCCATCTGGGTGATGCTGATCACCAAGAGTAACAAGCAAGAACCTCACTAGACCTGCACAAAGCCAAAGAGATGGGTGGATGCACACTTGCTACTTTCTAAAATACTAATGAATTCCTTAATCCTAAATGAAGAAACTTTCTAACCACTTGTAGCGCTTCTCTTCCGCTTCAACTCAAATGAACAACATAAACTCCTTAGGTGGCAAGAGAGGTTAATTGGAGGTGAAGAACATGTATATATAGACCCCTACAAATGAGCTAGCCCTTGGGCCATTATTGGATTCATGCAGGCAACACCGACTCATTCGGTGTGCCCCCTAAGCCCACACTGATTCAATCGTTGTATGCTTTTTACTGTACGAAGAATTGAATCGGTGTCTCATTTCATCTTGGGACCGAATCAATATGTCTTTCCATAGATGAATTTCAACGTCGTGGACCTACACCGACTAATTCGGCGCGCGTAGGACATAATCACCTCGAATCATTCGGTGCTCATGTGCACTACACAACATAGAAGCACCTGATCTGCTATGTGGTCGTGGCAACGCTGGTTGGAGAGCATCGGGGTGGCATGGTGCGTGGGGAGAGCCTAGGGGAGGGAGGGTTACGCGTCACATGGGAAGAAGAGGGAATCAACTGTACCGTCGTTGAAGGTGTCCGTCTTGCCAAGAATGTGATGACAAAAGCGGCATCCGGTTCGTTTGGCTTATCAGCAGCCAGTCAGCAGTGTTTTTTTTCAGCACGAACCAGCATCAGCCACCGGCCACCGGCCACCGGCCAGTCAAACAGGGCCCAAGTCCTGATGTCCCAAAAGTCCTGGTCTCCTGGACATACAGGCAGGAATAATGACTATTTTTCTGGGCTTATTGGCCCCTAAATCATTTCTTGGCTACACACAGACGGTAAGTTCAACAACCTCAATGCCATGATTCACAGCAGAGAGGATGCGATGGTCAGAGGCCTCACAGAAGAAGAAAAAACTGATCGAGTAAAAAGCCTCGTCTGACTCATATGTTTACTGACTGGCTTAATGGGATTAATAACAAATTTAAATACAAAATCCTGGTTGGAGCATCCTCACTGTGCTGGGAAATTTGGTTAAGTAGAAATGATATGGTTTTTAACAACACTCGAGCCGTTACTCCTATGCAGGTTATCTTCAGCGGGACACACTGGATCCGTTCCTGGGCATTGCTGCAGAAGGAGGACGAGCGACCACACATTATTCGTGGGTGCCGTGCGCTTGAGACCACGGCGATGGAGATCTTTGCTCATAATGGATGGTCTTTTAGTAATAGAATTACTTTCAGCTAGTTTGAGCTGGTCCCTGAGACAGACTGGTTTTTCGTTTCCTTTGGTGATCTCATTTGTAATAAGAAACGGCTATATGCATAGGTCTATGCAGAGGCTGGAATATTGAAATATATTCCCTTTTCTAAAAAAAAAACTGTCAGAACCGATCGCATGGAAAGGGGTGGAGGCAGATGGAATGGGGCTAGACGCAATTCCTTTTCTCATTCTTTTTAGTAGCAGAGAAGAGATATTGGAAGAGTATAATGGGTTAGCTGTTTTTGTTTTTTTAAAGTCTATTTAGTGTTCATTTATTTAATATTAAATAAAATATATTGTTGCACATCATCACCTAATCTTTCAGGTTGTTATTATGAGTCTTAAGACTGGACTCATTATATTATATATTTCCATATATAGCCCAAGAATTAACTACTCTTATTTAACTTCAAAGAGCATATTACAAGCCGGTGATTTAATCGACAGGAATAGTGTCCTCAATGCACGACTCTGGTGCGAAGGAAACCTTGTTTTCCTTCAGGTCAAACACGAACTGCGTATCCACCTGCTGCAACGCGCCGATGATAGTCCGATGACCTGGGATCATGGCGAGGCAAGCAATCTGCCCAACCTGTCCGTCATCCATCATCAAGAACAGCTGCTTCGGCGAGATCTCCAGCGTCGCTTCCTGTTCCTCCTCGCCGGCGAAGTGAAGCGACATGGGCTGGAGGCGTCCCTTGATCGCCTCCGTCGCTCGGACACAGAGGCCGTAGGCGTCCTGCTCCACCCTCTTCACGCCACGGCGCTCAAGGTCCGACCACACGGCCTCCTCCACGGTGTGGTATGCCGCCTCCACCATCACGGTCAGCGGCGTGCCGAGGTCGATGATGCACCCGCCCTGCCCGTCCTCCCAGCGGGCGAACGTCTCCGGGTGGACCCCGGCGAGCCTGCGCCCGCCGAAGCTGACGCCGATGAGGCTCACGTGGTACGCCGACTCATTGGCATCATGCGCCATCGGCAGGAGCCCTGTGGTCTGGTAGTACGGCATGTGTGGGACGTCGGCTTCAGCTCCGAACCGGAGGAAGCCCTGCCGGTTAGTCTCCCGGAAGAGGCAGTAGGAGGAGCGCGTCAGAATTTATTTATATCGTACCGTATCCGAAGCTAGTATTTTGCATGCTCAACACAATTTAACAATACTCCCATATAAGTATCACAATAACAAATCTGTCTTGCAATTTATCCTCTTATATCCTGATGAGCTCCTTTTTTGTTATATCAAGACTTGTATTCGAAATGAAAAATCTTTCTTAGAATTTGTATCCTGTCATATCTAGGAGATATATGGTTCGGATGCCTGAGCCATCTGTTGCAAATTAATGGTGCCGGTAAGAGATATGGTCCGATCTCTATTAAAGCGTGTCACACGTGTCGCACGTGGTAAAAAAGGTTTACTGATAAATTTTATATTACTTCTTTCAATTCTACTTTTTTTTTGTAGAAGTAGCTAGTGGCAATGCAAGTAATTCTCGGTAGTTCTATCCACCTCTTCCTGAGCGGACCAGCACATCACGTTATTTCTCTCCTACACGGTCTTATTTTAGCAGTACTGCTCAAAACAAATAATCTAAGGATCCTTTCACTATTTTTACTTGTTGAACTTAGGGTTATGACACTGGATGGTGTGGTCGGCGAGTGCCTTGTAGGTGGCCTGCGTTGGGTGCACCGAGTCGAAGAACATGTGTTGTGCCGGCGACTGGCATTACAGCAGCAAGCTGATGCACAACACCTCTAGCGAGAGCAACCTGTTCCTGCAGTAGCCTTAATTAGGTCGTCTTCGTAAAACCTATTATGCATATGACGCAACAAAAGAGTTATTAGGTGCCTTCATCTATGCGTGCTCGTCTCGTGCGATCAGTTTGTGTCTACAGGCTATTAACCTGCAATCCCACTAGTGGGGAGAGCAGACATACGCCAGCAACGTGGCTAAACAATCTAGCGTGTACTACAGCACGATGTCCTTGTCCCTGATCCCTCTGTTTCCTCCTGCTCCACGCTGCCAGACCATCGTCGCCGGTGCTCTGTTCCACGTACAGTCGGCCGGGATGAGCCAGTACCCGACCTCGTTGCCAGTTCTGCTCGTTGCTCATCCGGGTCCTCTTGCCTGGGTTCATGAACTAATCTACGAGATATAATAATAAATAATAAGGATCTCGGAAATGAGGAAAAAAACTAATCTATTGTCCTGGAGTATTGTATCGTGTGCAGTATCGTGGTTTAATATTAATTGATCTGGGTATGTATCATGTGCAATTTGGAAAGGTTATGTTGTACGTGTGCAGTTTGAGGTAGTAAAAGCACGTGTTGTCACTCCCCTCACCAATCAGAATGCGCTGTGTCATGTCCCCCGATGGTTGATGCAAGAGCTAATATTACAGATACACGAGTTTATCCTGGTTCCGGCCACGGGGCCGTACGTCCAGCAGCATGAGCTCGCGGCACTGTATTATCTTGCACCGGGGTACTTGCAGAGGAGGGATACAAGCAAGATGGGAGAGGAGAAGAAGTCTCCATATCCCTGAAGGCTAATGATTGAGGCAAAATGCCAATATCGTGAGTGGTGTGGTGTGTTGCGTCTAGCTGCTTGCCCTGATCGGGCGCCGGCCTTCTCCTTTTATAGGCCAAGGAAAGGTGGCTACAAGTACGTATACAGTGTGTACATGTTGTACAGGGGTGTTGCACCGAAGAGCGAGCATGGTGTTGGGCGTGTCGCCGTCCTTGCTCCCAGCAGGGATTTATGGCGGGTTCCGGTCTTCGCGGGCGTCGTGGCGGCTTCTGTGCACGTCTTGTCGTGGCTTCGAGGGGTGGCCTAGGCTGCGGTTCAGCCTGGCCGCCGTTGGCGCCTTCGCTCGAAGGTGCAGTCGAGCGTGTTCGAGGGTCTCTGCCCCGCTTTGGGTAGAGGACGGGAGTTGGCAGCACAGTTGCTGGCGTGGCGCCTCCCGTCCGCGCAGTGCGCCGCACGCTCGAAAAGTAAAGGCACATCCACACAGCGGGAGGAGTCAGCCGCATAGTGACCGGAGTTGGCGGACAGGACTTGGGTCGCGTCACCATCATGGCTCTGCTGACCAGAGTCCGCGTCCGGTCGCCGCCCGTACACCCATTCGAGGGAGCTCCCATGCCCGTTCGAGGGTCTTACCGCGGGGGAAGGACGGGAGCAAGTGACACAGTGTTGTGGGCCATGCTTGCCTGTTTGCACAGGGCGTTGCACACCCCAAATAGTGGCCGCATGTCCGCACAGTGTCGCGGGTTGGCGGCACAGTGAATCCTATTGTGTCAGCAGCGCGGACTGGCGAAGAGATTCGCCTTTTGACTCGGGCGTCCGGGGATCGTGTGTGGCATTACATGCCATTGCCTGGGTAGAGTGATTGAGGCGAGGCCTCGAGTGAAGCGGAGGTGCCGCGGGGTTGGCTCGAGGGGGGCGGGGGCCCTCGAGCGACACGGAGTTTGAACAGTACCCGCTCGAGGGGGTGAGCAACCCTCGAGCGTGGCGGAGGCGGGGCACAAGCCTTGAGTGCCCTCGATGGGCATGCTTAGGCGGCTGCTGGGCCCTTCCGAGTCGCAGTGGGCTGTGGTGCTATGGTTGCTTTCGGTCCACGGTGGTTTGGCTGTACTTTTGTTTTGCGCTTTTGTGGGGCGATTATCCCCTATGTTTGGGGGGCCCTTGGGGTTCATCCCGATAGTAGCCCCCGAGCTTTTGTCGGGGTGAGGACCAGTCTGGCAAAGGCTGGAGCTTCGGGTTGATCTTCCTCGGGTGGATTCGTCACTTGGGTATGTTCGAATTTCCGTGGGGGCACGCGAGCGCACCAGCGGGTGTAGCCCCCGAGCCCTTGGGGGAGTGATAACACTCGCGTAGAGGCTATAATCGGTCGAGCGGTGCGTTCGCCGTGTGTTTGTTCCCACCAGCCTTAGCGACCTATGCGGATGAGACGATGCCGAACTCGTTCGGGGGGTTCAGTTTTGGGGAGGTTGTCGCACATCGGTGACTCGCGCACCCCATTCGAGCAGCGCGGCCGTGGTGCAAGGAGCCACCGAGCGTTGGCCCGTGTAGGGACGATTAGGGAGGGACCTCAACTTCGGATTACGACCCTCACCTCGCTTTCGCAGGGATGAGGCGGTCTGTGTTTCCCTCGAGCGGGTTGCGACCACGGATGCTTCGTTGAGCTGTTAACGAGTAGTTCAAGTGGATGTCTGTTGGCACTTCTTACGATCCGATATCAGAATTGAAAATCCTGGTACTGGGGTAAGGAGTGTTTTTGTGGTTTTCCTTATGGCTTAGTAAAATATAGAAATATTCTGCAAGCGCACAGAATCACCGCTGTAGCACTTCACCTGGGAGTATCCTGAGGTATCGTAATTTATATTTCCATAGGGAAGCTTTGGCAAGAATACTAGCAACAGATATTCGAGACTATCAGAGAAGGGTACACGACTAGACAAGACAGGGAATAACGGTATTGGATAGGAGTGGATATACCGTGACACACAGCTCAAGGGAGGCTCAGGTAAGAGAGAGAAGGAAAAGATAGCTGGGAGGACAACGAGAAGAGATGGAGGATTCCTGGATACTTTTATCTGTCTATGTCACTCGGGTTTAGAGATACAGCGGCTAAAGAGCCAGCATTAGAAGGTTAGGGTAAACTCTAATGTCTTAGCATCGGAACAATGGAACCTATGACACGCAGAAAGGGATTAGAAGGGGTGCCACCAACTCCAAACTAGGGGATCCTACAGCGCGAGACGAGCGTGATGGACTACGAATACCGAAAGGGCTGTCACCACCTCACGGCTACCACCTACGGTGAATCGGGGGCAAACTAAGGCCACTGGCTCGTCTAGGAACCACTCCTACACTAGTCAACAACTACTTACTCTAATAGCAAGAGCAAGCAACCTTGTCGATACACTTGGTGACAATTCACCTCCAGTATCACGCAAGATCGAAGAACCAGCTAAGACAAAGACTTAAACAAGATCTAGAAGCACTAGAACTAGAACCGACTACAGTCTAAACACGATATAGATGCAACTAGAATAAAGTAGAAGCAGTCTATAAATGACAAAGGCAAAGAGATAAAGATAACTATATTGATAACTCAAAGTCTTAAAAAAGAAAAAATAAAAGTTCAAAGAGCTTGTACGGAAAAGATACAAGAGCTTATACCAGAGCTTCTGAAGACGACTCCGGAACCTCGAGGCAAAGCTCGACTCAACTCTAACTCCCAACTAAACTATCTAATTCTACTAGAATGGAAGTGGAAATGAGCTCCTTGGCTTGGTGTTTGTGAAACCGGGGCTTGGATCACTGTAATTATAGTTTGCAATGACGGTTGGAGGTGGAGTAACCGTCAAGGGACCGAGGGGTCGGTTCCCCTGGTTCGGCCAAAGATCCTGGTTCGGTCGAACTCCCTGGTTCGGCCGAACCAGCGGATCCACCTCCTTTGCTCCCAACGGCCAGAATTTGTCCCTGGGAGTCGGTTCCAGGATGGGGGCAGTTCGGCCGAACCGCATTGTTTGGCCGAATGGGCCTGGAGGCCCAGGCCTGCTCCCCTGCACCGCCTCTGCTCTGTGGACCTTCTGGGCTACTCATTTGTGTTGTACTTCGTGTTGGATAGGCCCAGAAGTGATTTGGCGGTGATCCATGTGGCATGCACGGTCGTCGCTTGGTCATCGTTGACATGGATGGCCTCCGGTTGTGCTTCTCGTTGTGTACG
>OAMR01000279.1:631245-663667 GCA_900205405.1 Echinochloa crus-galli
CTAAGACAAAGACTTAAACAAGAACTAGAAGCACTAGAACTAGAACCGACTATAGTCTAAACACGATATAGATGCAACTAGAATAAAGTAGAAGCAAGATCTAAATGACAAAGGCAAAGTGATAAAGATAACTATATTGATACTCAAAGTCTTACAAAAGGAACAGTAAAAGATACAAGAGCTATTACCCGAGCTTCTGAAGACGACTCCGGAACCTCCGAGGCAAAGCTCGACTCAACTCTAACTCCCAACTAAACTATCCTAATTCTACTAGAATGGAAGTGGAAATGAGCTCCTTGGCTTGGTGTTTGTGAAACCGGGGCTTGGATCACTGTAATTATAGTTTGCAATGACGGTTGGAGGTGGAGTAACCGTCAAGGGACCGAGGGGGTCGGTTCCCCTGGTTCGGCCAAAGATCCTGGTTCGGTCGAACTCCCTGGTTCGGCCGAACCAGCGGATCCACCTCCTTTGCTCCCAACGGCCAGAATTTGTCCCTGGGAGTCGGTTCCAGGATGGGGGCAGTTCGGCCGAACCGCATTGTTTGGCCGAATGGGCCTGGAGGCCCAGGCCTGCTCCCCTGCACCGCCTCTGCTCTGTGGACCTTCTGGGCTACTCATTTGTGTTGTACTTCGTGTTGGATAGGCCCAGAAGTGATTTGGCGGTGATCCATGTGGCATGCACGGTCGTCGCTTGGTCATCGTTGACATGGATGGCCTCCGGTTGTGCTTCTCGTTGTGTACGACTAAGGGGGGTAACCGGCCGAACGGAGTCGTTCGGCCGATTTGGTCAAATCCGTCCCCTATTGCACGTATTTCTCGTTGTTGTACCTGCACAAGAAGAACTCACCATAACTTGTGGAACTTTATTAGAAATAAAACTTAAGTACATGGAATGTTGCATAAAGCCTCTTTTATTCCCGAGTATTGGTGGTCGGATTTGGGTTGTAACGACCACCAACAATATTCGTGCCCCGTTTGATAGGGGTCGGCTCGTGGTCCGGAGAGACCTCCATGACAGCGCTCGCAAAGGTTTGCCAGGTAGGGCTCGGTCCCATTCGATAGGGGCCGAGGGTGCGACAACACTCCCTAGATGGGATCCCTCTACTAGCTGCCTTTGTCCGGCCTTGATACAACAGAGGCGTTCCCGAACTTTGCGTTTGGGGTTAAGTCCGATGAGCATGCCCAAATCATCCCTGACTTTGTCGATCTAGGGTGCCTGTCGAACCCTTTCAAGGGCCAGGCTTCGAACCCCTAATCAGTAGGTCCTTGAGGTGAAAGTAGGGTACCCCTGAACCATGGATAATGTCCATGAAGAACAGTACGGCCCGCTCGGATCTGATGTTGGTGATGGCCCAGATCTCAATCCATTTCGAGAATCTGTCGATGGCCACTAGTAAGTGGGTGAAGCCCCCGGGTGCTGGGTGGAACGGCCTCACGAGATCCAATCCCCAGACTGCGAAGGGCCATGTGACGGGGATGGTCTGCAGGGTGTGCGCCAGGAGGTGAGTCTTCCGTGCGTAGAACTGGCATCCTTCACAAGTGCGCACAATTTCGTTGGCATCCGCCACCGCGGTGTGCCAATAGAAGCCTTGCCGAAACGCGTTACCCACGATGGTGCGTGGTGCCGCATGATGTCCGCAAACGCCGGTGTGGATGTCGCGAATCAACTGCTTTGCCTTAGGAATTGGGATGCAACGTTGCAAAATCCCTGAGGGGCTGCGTTTGTACAGCTCTTCGTCAATCAAGACGAAGGACCTGGCTCTCCGCGGTCGATCCACACGAGATACGGGCTGCGCTAATCTTGGGGGGCGTGTCCGCGTCGATCTCCATCGCCTCGGCCTTGGCGGTCGAGGAGGTCTCGAAGTCGGGAGCCTCGAGCTCCCCTTTCAAGGGGTCCTCATCTATGGGGCCCGAGGGTGCTTTGGGTTCCCTGTCGAGGTCGATGGAGGGTTTGTCGAGGTCGCGAGCGAAGACGTTCAGTGGGACGGTGACCCGCTCCGACGCAATCTTGGCCAACTGATTTGCCTCTTCATTGTACTTGCGCACAATGTGGTTGAGCTCGAGGCCGTAGAACTTATCCTCGAGCCGGCGTACTGCGTTGTAGTATGCTTCCATCTTCTCGTCGTGGCAGCTTGCGTTTTTCATCACCTGGTCGATGACCAGTCGTGAATCTCCCCGGAGGTCGAGGCGCTTGACGCCGAGCTCAATGGCAATACGAAGCCCACTGAGGAGGGCTTCATATTCTGCCATGTTGTTCGACACTAGGAAGTGCAGGCGAACCACGTAACGGTAGACCTTAGAGAGATTACCATGTCTGGTAGGCTCTATACTTGGGTAGGTCCAGGGAATGTTCCGACTTATGAGAAGCTAGACAGAATTCTCGTTAGCACAGATTGGGAGGAAAAATTCCCTATGGCGACGGTGGAAGCAAGAGATAGGAATATTTCGGATCATACCCCTCTCATCCTTAACTCTGGTTCTTCCACTCATCGGAATGGCCAACAACCCTTTAAATTTGAAAGAGGGTGGTTGTTGAGAGAAGGCTTCTTTGATATGGTTGCAGAGGTCTGGAGTTTACAGAATCGGGGTGCTTCACCTTTGGCTAGGTGGCAGAATAAGATCAAGCGCCTTAGACAACACCTTAGAGGCTGGGCCAACAATACTGCGGGGTCCTATAAGAAGGAGAAAAAAAGGCTCCTAGATCTGCTGGAAATGCTGGATACTAAATCAGAGACTAGTACTCTTTCTGATAATGAGATAAATATGAAGCATTATCTGAAAGAGTCTTTACCCTCTTGAGGGAAGAGGAAAGTAAATGGTATGAAAGAGCTAAAGTGAATACTCTCCTTCAAGGAGATGACAACACTCGGTTCTTTCATCTAGTGGCAAATGGAAAACACCGAAAGCAACACATCTTCAGATTACAACAAGATGATGGGGTTATAGTTGGTAATTCTGAATTAAAGAAATATATCACCAACTATTACAAAGACCTCTTTAGTCAGCCTGATGAGACCACTATTACTTTGGTGGAATCTCAAACAGTTGATATTACCCAGGTGACAACGGAGGAAAATGATATCCTTACTTCACCTTTTTTAGAGGTAGAGGTAACAGAGGCGATCTTCCAAATGGAACATAATAAAGCACCTGGACCAGATGGTTTCCCAGCTGAGTTCTATCAGGTTTTTTGGGAGATTATAAAGGATGATCTTATGGCCCTTTTCATAGAATTTTATGAACAGAGGCTTCAACTGTTTAGTCTTAACTTTGGAGTGATCTTTTTAATCCCAAAGGTTCAAGATGCCAGACAAATTCAAGAATACAGACCCATTTGTGTCCTAAATGTCAGCTTTAAGATTTTTAAAAAAGTTGGCACAAATAGACTAAACAAAGTAGCGGAAAAGGTGGTAAGCCCATCACAAACTGCTTTTATGCCTGGTAGGAATATCATGGAAGGAGTGGTTATATTACACGAAACCATCCATGAATTACACACCCGAAAGAAAGACGGAGTCATTCTCAAAATAGATTTTGAGAAGGCTTACGACAAAGTTAAATGGTCTTTCCTTCAACAAACGCTTCGTATGAAGGGTTTCTCACCAAAATGGTGTAGATGGGTTGAAGGAATGGTCACAGGAGGAAGCGTTGGCATCAAGGTTAATGATGACATAGGACGCTTCTTTCAAACTAAAAGGGGCTTGCGCCAAGGCGATCCTATGTCTCAAATTCTTTTTAATATTGTGGCAGACATGTTGGCATTACTCATCAAACGTGCCAAGGAGGATGGCCAGATAAGGGGAATTTTACCACATCTCTTAGAGGATGGACTGTCTATCTTGCAATATGCGGATGACACCATCATCTTTATTGACCACAACTTGGATCAGGCCAGAAACATGAAACTTCTTCTCACTGTTTTTGAGCAACTCTCTGGTCTGAAAATAAATTTCCATAGAAGTGAAATTTTCTGTTACGGAAGAGCAAAAGAGTTCGAAAATGATTATATCCATCTCTTCGGTTGTGATGCGGGTGAATATCCCTTTAGATATCTGGGAATTCCCATGCACCATAGACAACTCTTAAATGCAGACTGGAAAAAAATAGAGGATCGTTTCGAAAAGAAATTATCCTGCTGGAAGGCTAAGCACTTATCCTCGGGGGCAGATTAATTCTCCTCAATTCAGTGCTTAGCAGCCTACCTATGTTTATGATGTCTTTCTTTGAGATACCAAAAGGAGTTCTTAAAAAACTTGATTATTATAGATCAAGATTTTACTGGCAAGGCAACTCTGATAAAAAAAATATCGTCTTGCCCGCTGGGAAATACTGTGTCGACCCAAGGATCAAGGGGGACTCGGAATCCTTGACCTCGCACTACAAAATAAGTGTTTATTAAGTAAATGGATTTATAGTTTACTTAATACTGATGGCACTTGGCAAACAATGCTTCGGAACAAATACCTGAGTTCCAAGACACTTTCACAGGTTCAAGCCAAACCTTATTACTCTCATTTTTGGAGAGGACTCATGAGAATTAAGGAAGAGGTCTTGAGTTGTGGCTCCTTCAAGATTAATAATGGAGGAAATGCGAGGTTTTGGGAAGACACATGGATAGGCCAACACCCGCTAAAGGAGCAATATCCGTCTCTTTATAATGTTGTTCGCCAACCACATAGCACAGTGGCTAATGTCATACAAGCCACGCCTCTTAATATTTCTTTTAGGTGGTCACTAGTGGGCGATAAACTAAGACTGGCTGCATCTTGTAGCTAGATTAACCATTATCAACTTGAGAACGTGCACAGACCAGTTCTACTGGAATCAAACTAGGAGTGGAATCTTTACAGTTCGCTCCATGTATCAGCCCATCTTAGATCAACATCCCCCGTTCCGTCATAAGTTGATTTGGAAGCTAAAAATTCCTCTCAAAGTAAACATCTTTCTGTGGTACCTTTTAAAAGGGGTGATTCTCACAAAGGATAACCTGGCTAGGAGGAATTGGAAAGGAAGTCCAAAATGTTGTTTCTGTAATACTAATGAGACGATTAGACACCTTTTTTCGAATGCCACCATGCCAGGATGATATGGCAAATTGTTCATCTAGCTATTGGCCTATCCCCTCCAACATCAACTTCCCATATGCTAGGGAATTGGTTATTGCCGTTTATTTTTTTTTTTAGGAGAGACAGACACTTGATTTTGGTGGGTTGTGTTGCCTTATGTTGGGCTATCTGGCGATGCAGGAATGATATTATCTTTGACAACGTCCGATACACTTCATTTTTGCAGACTAATTTCAGGGGAGCGTATTGGCTTCGCTTTTAGGCGCAGCTGCAGCATGATGACAGGACGAAGGAGGTTTTCAAGGCTACTAGTATTTGTTTGGAGACCATTGCATTAGAGATGGCAAATCATGGTTGTAACTTAATTTTAGAATTGGTTTTGTTTCCCAACTTTCGTCTCTCTCCCCTTTGATAAACAGCGGTGATAGCTGATTTTGTAATAATTGAAGGCTGTGTACGTTCTGTAGAGGCCGGAATAAAATTCCATTATCTAAAAAACATATCTTACTAAGATCAGGCCACTCCCGTATCTTCTCATACAATCCAATAACGAGTATCCAAAATAATCCCAAGTAGTTTGAATCAATGATCGTCTCAGAATTTAATTATTTATGTCGTACCGTACCATATCTGAAGTTAGTGTTTTTGTATGCTTTAGCGATAATATATTCCTACGTGAGGATCCAAATGACAAATTAATTTATCTTCTCAAAATTTATATATCCTTGCATATCCTGAGCTCCTGTTTTGTTATCTCAAAATATGTTAAGCTAACATTTTGCACTAGAATAAATATCTGAGCATTTAATCAGTACCATATAAAAGTCGGCAGCATACTACAATACTACTTGTTCAAAAAGTGATCATAATTATACTTTTGAAAACTTCTCATGTTAGTACGATATTTATAAGCAAGTTGGAGGCTAAAGATTAAATACAAGAATGAATTAATGCACATTATTCATGCCGAAACTAGGAGTAGGAAAACACCTATATTCTTCAAAGAAGTATAAAGACACCTATATTGTTCGTAATGATGCACATTTGGAACCCATGCACGTTCCCAAAATAACTTTGAAAAAATTGAAGTAATGATAAAATATGGAAATTTTTATATTTTCTAAACAAATCTCAAATAAAATATATAATTTACTAACATATGAAAAAATGTATGGTTATTTTAAAATTTCCACAACCATACATGAAAACCTACATATATGTGTGATGCGTGTTCTGTACCTAAGTATAGGAGTAACACAAAGGTAATTATAAACTAAAACTTTGGGCGCAGCATTACTGGGCCATTAGGAGTCCAACTATTGTTTAGTTGTAAGCTACCTATATTACATTTTTCTGTAGCATAATAATCATCAAAATGATAACATATATATTTGTGATCAACATGTGATTTTCACATATTTTTATTTGTAATAACAAATCACAGAAGATTTGTATTCCTTACTTATATAACTTAACATCCATGTCTAGATTAGTAGAGACATAGCATGGACATGCATGCATGCACATCGTCTTCTACCTGTCTCAGTTATCTCAAATTTTAAATGAAAAGATATTATTATAATTACATGCAATTGTTTAGAAATGGGGTCAAATCTTTATGCTACATTTATTTAAGAAACTGCCACAGGAATAAGTCATTCACAAATCATACACCTGTTTCCTATGAAAATACTCCAATAACCACCTGTAACTTCAATTGAGCACCATACAAAACTATATAATCTATTGTCGTTGAATCTATATTATTGAGAAAGTGAACAACATGTTTCTCGCCATCATAATTCTCGAGGACCACTGTTTTCTTCTATGCAAATAATTGTGCCGAGAAAGAAAGAAACAACAGTAAATAACTTAATCATATTGTGTTTAAAATAATTATTTATAGTTTAAAAGAATGCAAAGCATGACTCATAATTACCTAAGGCTTTCAAATAAGTACATATTTGGACCTATGACGAAGTAAAGAACCAAAATATTCAATATGGACATTAAAGGTTGTGAATTTAGTAATACCCATTTCCTATTCCAATACAAATAGTTGACAATTAATACCTTGCACATAGAAACACAAGAAGGTCACTTGTGCCTGAAAAGACCGACTTTCCAAGTAAAATAACAGGTGGTCTGATACCTGGATACCAAATGTTACATTTGAAAATCAGGTATTTATAGTACGAAGCAAGATATTAGCAGGACATCAATTAATTAGCCGATTGCTACAGTTGAGAGAGAGAGAGGGAAAGAGAAAAATGTCTCAAATATACAGTGCAACATGAAAGAAAATTTAGTATTCAAAGCAATACTAGCACAGAAACCATGGCCTGTTTCTTTCCACCCGGACAAAAATTTCCAAAGAGAATCTTGCATGCTTGGAGTAATAAATGAAATCTATTTGCAAAACCCTTCTATGGATGAGTGCAACTTTGCGCGACGAATCTAATGAGCCTAATTAATCCATGTTTTGCTACAATAATGTAGTAACCATTCTCTAATCGTGCGGTCAAAAACCTCATTAGATAAATCTCGCGAAATAGTCTAATGTTTTGAAGCTAGTTTTGTAAACTGGCTTTATTTAATACCCACCCCAAAGAAACACGGCCCATTTATGCCGCATCATGTTGCAGCGGCCACCGCCAGCACAAATGGTCAGAGGGTTAACCACATATGGCCCACTAGCACTGATCCATTTATGTTGGTGGGCCATTTAAGTGATCACCAACAAAGAAATAGTCGCGATTGGACTTGTAGTTCAATGGTAGGACGGTCCAGTGGGACGCTACCCACCAGGGTTCAAATCCTGGTGCTCGCATCTTTTCCTAGAATTTATCAGGATTTACCGGTGTTATGCGTTAAGTGGTAAGCGGCGTTCCCGTCGACAACGAGGTGCCAATGGTGACTTCGGGAATCTCTCTGCCGGTGCTCTGCTCAGTCCTTCGGAGGTGCTCACAGAGATAGGGTTTGTGTACGTGTATTCATAGGGGTGAGTGTACGTGCGTGTGTGAGCGTCTGCGTTATACTGTGTAATTAAAAAAAACACAAAGAAATAGTCGTGTGCCGTCAACACAAATGTGCACAGTATAAATGACCAAGCCTTCTCCCTCCTCCAGCCATATCCCTCCATTCTTGCTCGAGAGAAGCTCTTGTAGAGGTGAAATTGGAGAAATACAAGTGAAGGGTTTTGTTCTTGATTTCCTTGGACGAGGTGGCTCTCCATGTTGAGTACTTGCCATTCCTACACTCAAGGTTCTCACCTTGATCATGAACTTAATTAAGGTGTAGTCCAATTGGGGCGATGGGAGGTGCGATTGAAACGTAACAAACGACTATGTACAAGTTGGTACGACCCCTCAAAGCTGCGACTAAATGATCGCATTTGAGCAATCGTGCCGGATCCAGGACCATTGTTGGGAGCAGCCCGAGCAGCTTTGCACACTGTTAACGTTTTCCGAGCATGTAGAACTGCAGCATGGTGTAGATGGTCTGCATGATGACCATGACGAGGAGGACAATGGCGATGAGCGCCCATGGAGCCCTGCAGTATGCGTCCGAGCGGCAGATCATAGCGCCACCACACACGCTCCATGGCCTCCGGCAGTACGCGTTCACCTGCCTGTGCACAGCGACGAGCGCCGTCTCCGATGGATCCAGCACCAAGTCACTGGACATTCTCTCGAACATCTTGGCTACCGCCTTGTCGCTGCCGGCGGCGTTCTGGACGATCCCCATGGAGCCCAGCAGCGCCACGTCCCTGGCCGAGTCGAGCACCTTGCTCATGAGGAACACGTACGCCGCCACGTCGCTCCCGGCGGGGCCGGCGGCGTGGAGCTGCTCGAACGCCATCGCGTTCAGGAGCGCGCACTCGGTGGTGTCGTCCACCGACAGCGCCGGCAAGCTCAGCACGCCGCGCCGGAACCGGACGTCGCGCAGGCTGCCCGTCCGGCTCTTCTCGAACCGGACCCCGGCGGCGTGGAGCTCCTTCCCCGGCCGGATGATCTCCGCGTCGCCACCGGTGTCGCCGGGCACGTCATGCGAGACCCGGTGCCGGCCGTGCACCAGGCTGCCGCGGTAGCCGTCGAGCGGGTGAAGCCCCAGCTCGACGCCGGCGGGCGGACGGGATGACGGGGACAGGAACCTCAGCACCATCCTGTTGATCACCCCGTGGCCCTGCGTGGCGTGGCAACAAGATTCAATTAAATTTACAAATTCATTTGTTACTAAAATATAGTCCATCTGAACAATTCATAAGTTTAGAGAATCGAGACCATCTGCCTTCTGGCAGTCATATTTTCATTTTAAATGGCGTGAGAATGCACGTTACCGGCGGCGTGCCAGTCGTGACGGCGGCGAGCCTCTCGAGCAGGAGCAGCGGCAGCTGGTTCTCGAGCACGAGCATGTCGCGGCGGATGAACGGCGCGACGTAGAGCAACCCGTGGCGGCTAAAGATGGGATCGTTGGGAGCATAGCCGCCACCGCCGTAGTTGCTCCGTTCGTCGGCGGCGACCCTCATCAGCTCCAGCAGGAAGCACCCGTCGACGACCATCATCTCCAGGAACTGCTCCCTGCCGCCGCCGCGCCACTCATAGCCGAGGTCCTGGTACGCGCTCTCCAGCTGCTCGGCGGCGTCCTCCACGGCGGCCCGGAGCTCCGCCAGCGGCCGCCCCGACCGCCGCAGCAGGTGGCGCAGCGCCCGGCGCTTGTGCTCCTCCATGGGCAGCAGCGCGGGGTCGCCGTGGTGGAAGGGGCCCAGCGACACCACCCGCGGCCGGTACGCCTTGGGGTTGTGGGCCTTGAGGCGCGCCGGCACGCGGTAGATGCAGTGGCGCTGCCACCGCGACGACTCCGCCGCCGACGTGTCGGCGGCTCGGTGAGGGTCTTCTCCACGTCCGACACCCACGACGACATGGCCGGTAGACGATTGGTGAATGGTGATACAGGTGCAGTATAGCTCGATGGCGAGATCTGATTGAAATGGTATTTGACTGCTAGATCTAAGCCTCTAACATGTATATCTTAGAAACTTAATAAGATGTTGGTAGCTAATAATCTTATCTAGAGATGCTAGCTATAGGCTATGTATCTCGAACAGATCGAGTTTGCCAACGTATTCCGTATATGGTTATTTGCATTGATGAGTCATGACAGAGTGCACGATGTATATATGTGCACACTACAAGACTCCTAACAATTTATATACAAGTGCCCAACAGTTTCACTTGCGAAATCTTTCTATCCTTGTTTTTTTTTGAGGAACCGATCCTTTGTTCTTTAACTATGGAGTACTTTACTACTACCTCGTTCCAGATTACTATTCGTTGTTGACTTTTTATTTAATGTTTGATCATTCGTCTCATTCAAAAAAAATCATAAGTATCATTTATTTTGTATGTGACTTGCTTTATTATCGTATATACTTCAAGTATAATTTATTGGTTTGTATATTTGGACAAATTTTTTGAATAAAGCGAATGGTCAAATATCATGAAAAAAGTCAACAACGAATAATAATTTGGAGCGGAGGTAGTACTAGTTATATTATGTCATCAATGGCCTTTCTTTAACGTTTACTCCCATCTATGTTGTTAGAAGATCAGCCACTAATCTTTACATATATAACATAGACATGGCTAATGACTTTGTAAAAAATTATATGGGTTGTGATTTGATAAAACCATTGCGAAATATTCAAATTTACTAAGAAAATTGTCGGTCACTCCAGAGAAAATAATTAAATAATACTAAAATAACCACTAATAGAAGATAGAATTTTGTGTAGTGGCACAAATAGAAAGCTTACCGAGCTTTCAACTTTCATCACCACCTTTCCCCACCGCTTTGAACTTCAGCTTACCGCTTTCGTAAAATGTTAGTTGGTCCCGGGAGGATTTTCCAAATTTTACTGTAAAACTCTAGACAATTTGACAAAAAGTCCATTAAGCAATTTGACAAAACACTTGAAAAATATTACCTTACGGTGTCCCGTGATGCCAGATTTATTGCCTTCAATCGAATCCGAAACACTGTTCAAAGATAATATCAGATCCGTCTCCCATTATTGTTTCATCACTCCAATTCCTTCCACAGATTTTTTTTAATGTAACAATTTCACTAGTAAACCATAACTTTGGTTACAAACACTATGGAAAACAAAGATCTTGGGCAAGTAAACCATTAATCCTAATTTTTATTTCATGATTCAATCGACGCTTTTTTTCAGTGGTAAGAGTCATGTTCGTCAACAGCGAGACGTCTGTGGTGACTTTCGTTAATCTCAACGTTTGCCGGTCCAATCTCTCGGAGGTGGCTCGTAGGGCGTAGGGTTTACTTTCATTTATTCATAGGGATGAGTGTTTATAAGTTATGAGAACATTTGTGTCTCTCTATACTGATCTTTCACAGGAGAAAATATATTTTTATTTGAGAAGTGCAAACTCCGTCCGGTGCAACAACAGAGCGTCGTCACTGCATCAGGACGTCCAACAATCACACTGGCAAGAGCTCGAATCCTAAAGATAAGATGTGTCCAACAGAATTCTCCAATGAGTAACGCATTGTGGCGACAAATAAATTCTAGATATAAGTCATTTAATTTTGTGCCATGAGGTGTCACCTCCATTCATCCTAACTCTGAACCTAGCTCACATTTTCTCTGTTTGAATGTGAAACAAATTAAATTGGTTAGCAGTCATCTCACAAGTATAAGAGAAATGCTGCCATCCATGCATGATGATGGACCATGAATCTTTGACAGAATGATATTTTGAATTCCCGTAAAATTAAAAGGAATAACATGATAAGTATCAGGTAGCTGATTTCTAGGGAATTGAACTTGCTAAAGTGCGGTCTTACAGGGCTTTTGCCGTGGTCAACTGGTCATTCCAATCTGAATATGTGCTTCCTTTGTGTCTGCAACATGATCAGAAGAAGCATCTGAGCATTTAGTATAGGCTTTGCGTAAAGAACGGCTTACAACACCGAGGAAGCAAGGAATATGTGAAAGGCTGCCCCGTTGGCCATGTCGGAAATAATGGCGCGAAGGACAGTTAGGTAGAGTCGAAAGCAGGGAGGCATCTCTTCTCATCACTGGTTTCGGTTTCTACAATGGGGGAGAGGAATCAAAGATGTACGGGTATAGAGCTCCAGTTGCACGATGATCACAATTTCTAATCTGGCATGCAACAAAAGCAATGGCAGTTCGTTGCTTGATTGCATTGATCTTGCACGTAGCTGGGATTCTGTACTGGCCACACCAGCAGTGGCCAGTGGGACTGGGAGAGGCCCAGCTGAGTGTCCATGGACTAGAATTATTAAGCTAATGGGCTTCAATTCATGCTGGGCTTGATGGCCAGAGTAAAAAGTACTTTTGCACTGTAGAGCTTTTGCATTGCCCACCTTTTCATGTGATGTTCTCAGGATTTACAGGCACTATCGACAACGAAGCGCCATTGGTGACTTCAAAAATCTCCAGATCGGCCGGATGCTAAATCTTCGGAGGTGCTCATAGGGATAGGATTTGCGTACGTGTATTCATAGAGGTGAGTGTGCGTGCGTGTGTAAACGTCTGTGTTGTACTGTGTAATTCTCAAAAAAACATATGTTGTATGGCACACTCCACTCGGGGTGCGGCTAGCCATTGCTTTAGTGACAAAATACGCTAACTCTATACAGCGACGGGTCATGCTCCGTGCTGAGCGCAAGACCCGCGCGGCGCTGCTGCACCCCGCCTCGCGCACTACCACTGGCTGGGTTAGGGGCTTGGATGTATTGGGATTAGAGCTCACCGGCAGCCGTAGAAAAGGTGGCCTAGGTGGAGGCCAGCCCGGCGGCAATGACAGTCGCCAGACGAGAGGCCGGGCGATGAGGGCGCTCCGGTGGACGGTGCCGGTGGCAGAGAAACGGCGGCCAACGAGGTTAGTGGAGGCCGCGGCAGTGGATGACGGAGGAGGCGACGAAGACCGCTGGAGTCAGGAGGTGTGAGCGGTGGGGCGAAGGAAGTGGCCGACATGTTAGTGTTGGATGTGGTGGTGGGCAGCGACGGAGGCAGCGAGGGGGGCGGGTGGAGCTCGAGCCTCCCCTACCGCTTCTAAATACATAGAGCCCCATTAGAATTTCTCTTAAAATTTGTACTCAAATATGTATAATAGGAGGGACTCAACTGTTATATTTGTCTATTTTAAAAGATCATAGTGGTGTTATGTTTTTTTTAGGGCAACATAGTGGTGTTATGTTGATATAGCTTATAGTTCAGCCCCTCCTAAATTTTTTTCTGGCTCCATCCCTGGTGGTGGGTGGTAATGAAGAAGCTAGAGGCCGCCAAAGCCAGAGAAAGTTGCAGTAAAAGAGGCATCTGATGGCGGAGGCGGCGGGTCGCGCGCTTTATAACGCATGACCCGTCGCGCATTAACCGCATCCATAAAATACGTGCTTGTCGTCTAGAGAGTCACGTAGCATCGTAATTTTATGTTTTGGGCTGAATATTTGGACTTTCAATCAGCGAAAGAATATTAACAGAAGAATTAGTAAGAAAAAAGACAAAGAAAAAATAGGAAGGAAAAACAATAGGAGAAGGGGAAAAAAAGAAAAGGATGTGTACGATTGCTGCATATACACCAGGGGCCTGCATACGAGGCATCAGAACAATGGACTCGCTTTAGAACAGTAACTTATAAAATGATTAATTTAGTGCAATAACTTGACATGCGGGTGCTGATTGATTCAATAACTTGCAAAATGCTCATTTCACAACTCGCAAAAAAATGCTCATTTCACTGCAATAACTTGTTAAATTGGTGTGTTTGTAGACCAAATGCTACAATTGTAACCTATTTGCTAATACGTTCGGCGACTAGCGCGAGCTGACCAAGGAGAGTACGATGGCGGCGGCCATGGTGGGTATGAAGAATGCATGGCGTTTGCGCCGACGACAACTCACCGGACGTATTAGCAAATACCCTACCGTTGAAATATTTGGACAACGGATGCACCAATTTATCAATTTATTACATTAAATTAGGTAATTTATAAGTTGTTGGACCAATCATCACTCACCTGTGTCAAGTTATATTGTATTAACGTAAGCATTTTACAAGTTGATGGACCAATGTGCACCCACCTCAAGTTGATGTACCGAGGGTATAATTTACTCTAGAAAACATTACTGGTTGTATTGTCTCTCGCGGTCTGCTCGATGGTTCTTTGGTGAAAGGACAGGATTTCACTAATTTTATATTATGACTAATCTTATCTATTAAATTAATCATTTTAAATAAAATAGTTTGTTTCATGATGAATCTAATAACATCATGTTTACGTTATGAATCTTTATAACTTTTTTTTGTTATTAATGGGTCAAAGTTAAAAAATATTTGATTTACTCAAACCAGAATTACTTATATTTATTTAGACAAAGTAAATATACTTTATCCTAACTCGACGTGGAGACTGCTGCCAGTGTTGTTTGTTGTTCTTCCTACTGGAAGTCTCTCGGTGGAATGTACTGGCCCTGTTTAGTTCCAAAAACTCTCTCTCCAAAATTCACTATTCACCCATCACATCAAATCTCTCTCCTCATGCATGGAGCAATAAATGTAGGTAAATAAAAAAACTAATTGCATAGTTTTGATGTACACAACGAGACGAATCTTTTGAGCCTAGTTAAGTTATGGTAGGACATTGTTTACCACAAACAAACGAAAAGTACTACAGTGATTTTTTCACCCCTTTTCATCCTTTTCCAAGGAACTAAACACAGCCACTATAGGAAATGCTGAACAACATAAACATAGCAGGCTTTGAGGTTGTCTGCCTTTTTTTTCATTTTTCTTGAAATGAACTGATTCTGTGCCCGCCTTTTTTGGGCCATGGCAAAGCACTGGCCCACTGGGCTTCATAGGCCGAGTAGAACATGGCAAAGTTGGGTTTACTTTTTTTTTTTACTAGGAGGATTTTACATAGAAAGCTGAGCTGGGCCGTTCATGGGCCTGTTTGGATTGACTAGTTTATTAGAGGTTGTTCGGATTCATGGGTGACTAGAGATTAGAGACTAATTTTAGTTACAAAATAGACTAGACCTCTAAATACTTCTGACTAAAGGGTGACTAAAACTAGTTTAGTCTCTAGTCACCCCTCACCCAACTTTTGCTGACTAAAGTCCCCCTCTCTCTTTCCTTTAATTAATTGCTTGGGTCTACATTGCCTAGGAAAGAGAGGTAGAGGGGCAGAGCGCCAGTGCTGGAGAGGCAGAGGGCGTTGGAGGACGTGCAGCGTGGGGGAGAGAGAAGGGGAGGGGAGGAGAGAGAATGGAAGGTAAATCTGCATTAAATGCTCTTTAGTCTCATCTTCCAAACAGGGGGTGACTAAAATATTTTAGTTTGACTAAACTTTAGTCAGGTGACTAAAGGGGTCCAAACAACCTCTAAAATTTAGCAATAGCTAAAGTTTAGATGTATAAACTTTAGCAGACTAATTAGTCCTAGCCTGTTTGGATGTATGAGCTAATTTATAGTTGTAGCATTCTAAATTTTAGCGCCTGAAAGGCCCTAAGCTCTACTGCTAGGAGCTTCTTGTTCACTCATTAGAGTACCTGTTTTTCTGTTTCTTTTGCTTTTGTCCTTGGATGGATTGTCCGCATCCATGTGTGATGAACTGCTGCTCCCACATGACATCAAGCAGTTCTGACCATGAAAATATCTAATCCCCATGGTTACCTAATGTTAATGGACTTTAATCAATAAATAGAAGACTAATGCGGAACTCAATCAGGTACATCTACGCAACTATAATCTGTTCAATGATTCAGCTCATGAAATCAAGTAAGCAACAGGTTAGATGCTCTTGACAGACTCTTCTGAACATATGGATTTATTTAGAATATTTATTAGTTTTGTAGTAAGTGTATCGGGATCTCCTCCAAGGCTCTACTCCAGATGATCTATCAGACTTAGGGGCTGTTTGGATCCATGAGCAAATAGCAAATGGCATCTATTTTGCCATTGTTTTTGTCATTTGCCTCCAAACACCCATGGCAAAAGGGCAAATCAAAAATGAGATGGCAAAAATCTTTTGGGTCAACATTGTGGCAAAATTGAGCAAAATGGCAAAAGTTTTGCCATTAGATAGGAGGGAGAATGGGTTTTTGCCAAAACTTTTGCCATTGGATCCAAACACCCCTAATAGCAAAACTTTTACCATCTTTTCTTAAAGGTAAAAGTTTTGCTCTTTTTTTTCTCTTGCCATGTGGATCCAAACACCCCCTTAGATGGGATGCACCGGTTGGGTAGAATATTGGCAGCATTTATATATTTACATGTAGCTAGCCAACCAAACCGAAATGATTTGTCAGAGCAAACGATAAATCTTATCTAGCTAATGAAATACTGCATTCAGATGCTGCTGTTTCCTTAAACTGCAGTGGTATATATGTGGAGTACTCGAGAGACCTATCACATGCAATTATTTATGCTATGGTGGACCAGTCATACGTATTACATCCATATATTAGTGCCTAATGTTTTATTTCTTCTTTAAAGTAGAGTTCTTTTACGGTACGTCATAATAGCCTTAAAAAGTACTAGTATGTAAAGATCGAATGACTACTATATAAAGATCGGACGGTCCAGATTAATTGTATACTACTGTAATCGTATTTAGTATTATAGGTAATATGAACTAAGTAGTATAGGTAGTATAAGGGTACTATAGGAAAAAAATAAAATGGCAGATTTGTAATTTTGACATATCTTTAAGTTTGAAATGGCAAATATGTAATTATGACATATCTCTAATTTTTCATTTCATTGTTTCTGTCTCTCCTACTTTACTTTATTTTTATTTATATCCTTTCATTTCATTTCAGTCACAGGCGTTCGTCACTTTGTCCGTGTGGAATTTTTTTTATGTTACCGTAATACCCCTGTTAATATCTAGTTTATACTACATACTAGTGACGAATGCCTGTTATGAATTGAACAACAATATCAAATCTTAAGTCTCGTCATGCTGGACATAATCACGACGACATTATTAGGATCAAACACAGCTGGGAAAGATGTTTGAAATCCCCAAACTCATAGGTGGTGTTTGAATTTGGGAGGGTGAATTTGGGAGTATGATGTCACTTCGTAATCATTACGTCACTGTAGCATTTCGTTTGTATTTCTGAAAAATTGTCCAAAAATTAATTAATTAGGCTCAAAATGTTCGTCTCATAGAGCACAACAAATTGTGCAATTAGTTTTTGATTTCATCTACATTTAGTACTCCATGCATGTTATAACATTTTGATGTGATGGGGAATCTTCTTTTTGCATAGTAAATTTGGGGGTTGCTTTTTGCATCTAAACAGGGCCATAGAGAGATAAAGAGGCACATAATTGGCATAGATGATAGACCACAGACCATTTTACCTTTTTTCACACAAAAGTAGGCCGACCAGATCTTCACACCATATCAATCCATGTTAACTAGTCAGATCAAAGGAAGATTCCTTATCTTTCTGCATTTTGACAAGATCTAGATGTCATTGGGCCAGTTTTCTAGTGCCTCAAATGCAATGAACTCCAGTTCAACGACCAATAAAAAAATTCAAAGTCGCTCTATCGAAGTACACCTTTGCAAACACGTAACTACTCATCATCTTGTTTGACTGGAACGTTCTTCGCCACACATCATGATCGTGTGGCTCTGTCAGTCCTGAGATAGTTGACAAAGGTGATTGATGTACTAAGTTATTAACTAGATAGCAAATTCTCCATTCCTATAGGAAATTTCCTAACACCCACAGTGTCATCATCTCTGTCGCATATATGCATATATGAACGTCAACTGCACGTTATCCACCAAAATGACTGGTGCGTGTGCATGTGCCTACCTGCACAAAGTGGCAAACTTTTTTTTAATTCTACAAAATATCTTATTTTGCAATAGGCTGGATTAGTTGTTGGCACTGCTTGAGTGACGACAGCTAAATTATGGACTACCAAATGACGATGCTCATTGACAACAACATGAGAGGTGATCTGACCTGCAGGCCATGCTTATTTAATTTATGGGCATGCACATGTATATTCATAGATGCATTTGATTATGTGAGAACCCATCATCCATGTTGATTTCATAATTGAGAAAAACGACAATTAATGCCTGTGGACGCTTTACATTCGAATCTTCAGAGGCACTTTTAGAATAAAACTAGAACTCTGGGCGCGGCGTTGCCGCGCGCTGTTAAGAGTCGGGCCAGTGTTTTGTAGGATCTGTGCGTAAATGAGCCATAATACTAAATAATATTATCCTTTTAGTATCAGCAGTTTATTACAAAACAAGGATCATATTACTTGGTCAGTCAAGCCTTGGTTCCGTAACATACTTTAAATTGTATGTTCTTTACTCTTTAGTTCCTTCACTTTGGTAGTAAAGCCCATTGTTTATTCTGTTTACTGATTTGCCATTTAGTGCTGGCAAACGCCTAGTAAACAATACTGACCAGCATGCTATTTTGTTTTCCTTTCATGGTGCAGTACTACTTTGATAGCATGTGAATCGTCAGGTAACAGGCAATCTTTTATTTTTTTTTGGACGGGTAATAGCCAATCTTGAGAAGATGAAATTGCCCACTAAGCTTTTTGGAGCAACTGACCCTCCTTCTGTGAAAGCCTCTCCGTCAGTTTCCTTTGGACAATGTGCTTCACATCGGGCTTCTAGAGACTCATCCCCTATTTGTTGGACCATCACCCATGATGATCATAATTTTAAGAAATTTTTGTATTTAATGTTTTTTAGTTTAAACATATTTTGGTGTTCGAATCACAGGTGAAATAAACTTTTTGTAGAATAAATAACTCATGTATTGGGTTGCGTGTTGGTGGGTTGTATTTTGTCGAAATATGAGGGGTTTCTTAAAAGATTGTTTGAGAGGAGAGATGGACGGCTGCTGCGATTTCAACAAAATCCAAGGTCTTTATTGGAAAATTGTCAAATGTGAGAGGAAGATGGACGGCGGGTGGGATTTCGACAAAAGCTGAGGGTTTTTTTTTTGCAAATCGTCAAATGTGAGAGGAGGATGGACGGCGGGTTGGATTTCCACAAAATATGAGGGGGTTTTCCAAAAACGTGGATCTTCCCTTGATCTAGGCCGTTCGTTACGTGATCCAACGGCCAAGGTTTTACAGGTGACGTGGCGCGATGTGGGCTTGAGGTGGGTGGTGCTGATTTCGTTTTGTAGAGATTTGAAGGTACGAGCGAGATTGGAGAAATAATGTAGGAACGATAATGTGACATCATATAGGAAGGTAATAGGATGGACTACAGAGGAATGGCAAGACTAGTGCATTGTCTTTTCCTTCTAGGAAAATATTTTCATAGGCACACACCAGTAGTTTCGAGGACCATACTTAAGTTTACCTGAACTAAAATTTGTGGATAGGACTCTCTATGCCCTCAGGTTGTGAAACTCTATGTTTGATAAATACAAGAGGAAGGCAAAGAATAGTTCAGAGTATCAGACAATCTGCAACCATCCATGTGACTACATCCCAATTTATCTAGGCATCTTCATTAGCAAGCAGTACACAGTTTGCTGAACTACTAGCTGATGCCTTTTGACTATGAGTTGGTAATAATCTAATTCCCTGAGTTTTTTCCTCATGAATAGTAAATAAACTATATTAGGACTCGGTTCCATCTGATAGATCTGTACTCTGTCTGTACTATATTTTATAATTCAGCTTGCAGAATCAAATAAATGACAAGAAGATAAGATGCCCTTACAAGACACTCCTTTGAACATATATATGGGTTTATTTATAGTATACAGTTATATACTTATATTAGTATAAACGTTGTGATCTCCACTCCAGATGTTCCATCAGCCTAGCGAAAGGCACAAGTTGGATTCAACTTTTATACGACATATATGTGCATTGCATGGGACCTAGCCAACCCAAAATCTAATTAATCTGATTAAACAAATCCAGCAATCAGCTGATGCAACCTTGATGTTTCCTTGAAAAGGTCGACTAATATATCTATGTAGAGTGGAAAGCTACCTCGTGCAACCATTTGGTTTGTGGTGGACCAGTTGAATTGCGTATGTGTATGTAACTATTAATTATTATTATTCTGAGGTAACCCAATTTCTTCCTTTCTTAGAGTGAGATAAATAATGTAATAATTTTCTGTTTTCTTGTTTTTAGGACACTGTCATCATACTACCCGGATAGATCTTTGTTAAGAAAATATGTTGATTAACAACACGCTAAAGTTGAATCAAGTACCTAAACTATATAGCTCCTTTTGCCAGAATCGGTTGTCTAGCCAATGAGTATCGAAGTGAGGTTTATCTCATAACACAACCATGGAACTTTTAGGCCAAAGTAATAAATGGTAAAATATATATATATGGAAAAAAAGAGCACAGCGTCATTGTCTTGGACAAGCATATCTCGATTTTCTCATAATATATAACACATGGTGGAATCGGAATTCATAATCAGATAAAGAAATGTATGTTTCTGAAGATAAGATTATATTGGGATTAACTTTTTGTTACCACGTCAAATTCACTGAACCTGTCCAAACACTAAACTGCTCCTTTCGAGTAAGGTTAACAAAGTTTCTATCA
Organism: Echinochloa crus-galli; assembly: GCA_900205405.1. Taxonomy (NCBI): domain Eukaryota; kingdom Viridiplantae; phylum Streptophyta; class Magnoliopsida; order Poales; family Poaceae; genus Echinochloa; species Echinochloa crus-galli. The sequence goes on from OAMR01000279.1 coordinate 651,945, forward strand.
AAGTACCATTTATTCGTACCATACAAAAGATAAATAACATTACACCATGGCCAGCTAATTTGACATGGAAATTAAGCTCCACATGCCACGCATCACAGACTCAAAAAAAAAGACTATATGTCTTGCTGTTATTCACTTATTTTCCTATATGTCAATCAAATGATTCATGGAACCATACATTAGAAATAACATCTTGCATTTTGGAAATTTCCTGATCCACACACTGTAATCATTAAAATCTGCTAGATAACGACCAGAGTGCACGTTATAAGGAAATATTTGTTGATTTAAGTATTCTGTATAGGCTGATGACTATCCAACTACTTGAACAGCATCATATATTCTTTGACCAAAAAAGGAACCAGAGATTATATTGCCAACTAGCTGTTTTGATAATGCTAGCTTAGTGCTTTGGCCAATCAATGGGATAGCGAATGCAGTAGGAGCCAGAGAGTTTTATAGTGGCCGGCAAAGTTGTGTGTAGCAAATATTTTGTTCATAGAAATTGGGTTAAGAGGATCATCATCCCTTACCTGCTAGGTCAGTACATGATGATGGATGGGCACAGTATTATCACCGTACTCGCCCAAATGGACACAGTATACACGGGCTGGCACTGCCATCATATCGCATCTGGACTTCACAATGTCTGGATCGAATGCAAAAAATGCGGTCGGCCTAACACATTTTGACCGACAACACACGCAGCTGGACATCCGAAAGAGACGTTGTTGGCCGCTAGCCCGGTACGGTGACCACGGCACACCGATGTAGATCGCATCAAGTGGCATATGGTCGCCACCTTGCAACGCATACACACACGCATCTGCCAACTAGCTAGGGTTCTCCACTAGCAACTAGCCTGCATCCATCACCTTGTCAGCATACGGTCTGGCTGATTCACACGTCTCATATGGGTCATCCACTTCCATCGCCGAAAGGTCACAAAAGACGAGTAAAGCAAAGGTCATCAGGAGAAGATGGGGAGGAGACAACAGGAAAGGATCAAAAAGTATAGCAATCAACAAGACCGAGAAAGCAACAAAGCAAAAGGCACAAGTCACGCACACATATGTACGTACATGTAGACGTAGGTCTGGCTAGGGCCATTATTCAGCGTTACGCCAAGCGTGTGGGGTTGCCTTGACATGTCCCTAATCAATAAGAAGGCTAAGATTAGATCAAGCCCCATGGAAAAGCGAAAAGTAAACAGGAAGAAAAAGTGGTAATAATATATCTACCTTATCCTAGCTCTGTCTACGTACGCCATGGACTTGGTAGTAAATTGGGTGTTTTCCTGCGTTACGCCCAAAGTGGTACGGCTCCATAATCTTTTTTACTGTATACAAAAAATAGTTTACGTCAACTTCCGTTAGGTCATAGGTAGAGTCATATGCGCGGAAGGATGGGGCTTCATCCGGGGCTCCGCGCTCCCGTGCGCGGCGCGTGGCCCCCATGTACCGCTGTCGCCCATCTATCGGCCGTTGCTTGGTGGTCACTTGGTCGGAGCGTGTCTCCCACTGGGCGCGTGGCTCCTGCCCATCGGCCGCCGCCTCGTCGGTATGTGCTAAAGAAATCGCTGCTCCCTCGTCCTTCTTCTCTCTCCCACCCACCCCCGTCGCCTCCTCCCACCAGAGACGTCCCTCAACTTCCCTCCCTTTCCCTCCGCGCCGCCCCCTCACCGCCGTGCCCCATCCCCTCCCCTCCGTCCCCGCGGCGTCCCGTCTCCTCCCATCCGCCCCCTCCGCTCATCCCCTCCCCCGCGCCACTGGGGCTGACTGGCTCGGCCGCAGCTTCGCCCACCAGGGGCCCGGGCGGCGCGTCGGTGCTTCGCAACCCGTCACGCGGACAGCCGCGAGCGTCGCCACCGCCGCCGCCTCGCGAGGCGCGGCCGCACGCTACCACTGGTGTCGGCCGAGCGCCACCACCGGATCCCACACGCGTGGCCAGCACACCCCGAATCCAGCACCTGTCTGTCCGTGATTGGTTGTTTACCGTGCAGTGCCTATATATCCAGAATCCAACACCTGTCTATCCGTGATTGGCTGTTTACCACGCAGAGCCCATATCCAGAATCCTAATCCCCTTTTCATGTTCATCAGTTAGCATAGTTGATGCATATTGTCCTTTCAACCTTCACTTAACTGTCCTCGGTGTCATATGTCATGTCGTATGTTATACCTGGATGGGCCACACACGCCATGGCCCTCTACCCGCACAGGCACCAGTACGCGCAACTACGAGAGTCAGCTCCCCAAAGCCACACCACACAGCCCTTTCGAGGGGCGTGCATGCATATACACATAGCACCCCACATATACTTTCATCCGCGCGTTGTGTAAAAGGGTTAACACGAAGGTGTGCTATGCCTGTAAACAAAAGCTTATAAATTGTCTCCACCCTTGCTAAACAAGCAATGTGACAACAAACATGTGCATTTCGAACTAATGGGCCACTACTGGGTCATCCAAACTGGGTAGTGTGTCATATTTGAGGATTGAATCCTACTAGGAATAGAATTCCTACTTACACGTAGCAAGGGGCCATTGAGGGAACTATATAAATAAGGGGCCGGAGACTCTAGGATCTAGCAAGCCAAAGCTAGACAAGCAATCTAAGAGCCAATACAAGGGTTTTATCCAAGTCATGTAGAGGGCAATTAGCAGTGCTCAAGAGCAAAGGCTAGATAATTCGAAAGCACTAGATTCTTATATAGGACAAGAATCGGAGAGTCCTAAAGGGTCAAGTATATTTTTGTGAGGTAGTGACAAATGACAATCACTTGTACTATTCTAGAGTTGTGCTTAAAGAATTTGCGGTCGACTTCACCTAAATCCAATTCTTTGGTCGTGGTTGCTTCAACGCCGTCATTTAAGGCTTTTGTAAAAGATTCATCTACATCATTCTAGCTATAGTACAAGGTCGTGTCGTACTCATAATATCTTTTCTGGATCCGAGGGTTGTTGCGCATAAGGGGAGTTTCAGATTCTAAAAGAAAACAAAGTTCATTCTGTAATGTGACCTCATCCTGTAATGGAGTTGACCCCGATGGTTTTCTTGTCTGGCTCCGTGAAACCGTCCATGCGACCACGTTGGCCGGTAGGAGGTGAAGTGATGTGTGTGTGATCTATGAATGAATAAGGAAAAAGTCTAAATTTCTATCCTCAAGTACGGATGAAGTCCGGATAACACCTTAAAGTATATTTTGGTCCATCTTACACCCTCAACTATCTCCCGGTTTACAATTTATAAGATTTGTGTTTTTTTGTCTCTCCATGGACACATGTTGTTTTAAGTTGAAATTGTGTGGTACAATAGAACAGTTCATAAATTATATTTAAAAATATATTATGATTTTTTACCATTATTTTGAAATAATATGATATGTAATAGTAACTATATCAAACAAAAATTATGAGAAATAATGATGAAAAAATTGTATTATATTTTTTAAAAATACTTTATGAAAAACCTCATAAACATCTCGATAGAAATTGGAATGAGTGTTTTGTATATGTTTGAAGCCTTAGTTTTAATAGCACCTAATGCAATAATTCATCTCCATCCCTTAGAGTGTAAGGGTATTATCACCATGTTACGAGTGCAGGTTATTTGATGCTTATCGCAAGTGGCTCATAACCCCATACAGTTCAATGTCAAATAGATAATTAACCAGATTATCATCAATAACAAAAAGAATATGTGCAATACTAAGTATCTCTTTGTATTTTGTATACACGGGACTTCGATAACCATTTTATAAAAATGAAATTGATACACTATTTATGATAATGTAATTATTTAAAATTGGAAAAAATATATTTTACTATCTTCACCAATCCATTTTGTCCACTTAACCCCCTAAACAAAAGTTAGGTTCATTTTACTCCCCAAACTATTTTTGTTGGCTCAATCTTCCACCTAATGAGATTTATCTTTTATGTTTCTCCCTACATATGTTGAATTTAAGTTCAAGTTTGGTGAGATTACTTATAACATCATGCCTTATATTATAAAAATATATTTGGAATTTTTTATGACTTCTTTGCATATAGTTATGTATTCTTAGCATAAATTTTGTTTAAATGTTTGTAATGTATGAAAATAGCCATGAAAAATCTTTAATATATTTTTGTAACATAAGACATCATGTTCTCTTTCTCCTAACATAATTTGATTGAAAAACTCATTTCTTTTGTGGATAAACAAAAACGACAAATCTCATTAGGTGTAGATTAGACCAAATCAAATAGTTGAGTAGTAAACTGAGCCTAAATTTTATTTAGGGATTAGATGGATAAAGTAAATAAGTAATAGTAGTAAAATAGACCTTTTCCTTCCAAAAAGTTAATATTATTTTATTTATATTTGATAATTAATGCATATCATAAGATTCATATAAGATAACTAGTATATAGGTTGATCGATATTTTTCAAAAATATAGGTTGATCGATAACCTTATCAATGCAAACTTTTGATCCTTTGCTAATATAAGTATTAAACAAACCAATGTCAAAACACATATATTTTACGGAGGTAGAATATGTCATTGTAATGCACTCATAGAATATCTTTGTACTTTGCTTGCTGCTATCTCACAACACTGACCTCTGCTTTATTGGGGTTCTATATTTCATTGTGATCTATGAACTAATAGTGTTCATAGAGAAGCAACGGAATAATCATTTCTTATTTAATGACATAATGATAACGAAGTTAAAGAGAATCCATCATTTGTTAATGATGTTAAGGTAATATTAATTTAATGTGTGGCTAGTGTTGCTTATATGATGTGAAACGTTGTCATTTAGATACATTGATTTTATTTGAATAGTGTGAATGTAATGACTAATAATGTCTAAGTGCTTGCAAAAATAGTTATACATCATATTGATACATTTTGTTTTAATTCATAGTCAAACATATATATAATATTACTAGCAATCATGTCCGTGCGTTGCTACGGAAGAACTATATCGATATATACATTATCACTCCTAAACACGGTATTTGCAAAATTATGCCTGTACATTGCCACGGGTAATAAGTATTGGTAAATTTATCATTTTATTTATGGTGATCGATGGCTGGATAATATGTGTGGGCAGGTTTATTTGACTGATTGTTTGACTCACGAAAAGTATAAACTACGTTTTCTTAGGGCAGGTACATTGCTACATGTAAGCAGTCTGATAGGTCGTCTCATGCTGTGCCAAATAAGATTTTTGCTGATGTGGAGGAGAGAGAGAGGTGAGAGAGTTGCTTCACGAAACAACCGCTGCCTCATGAGCTAAATCATAGGATTATAAGATAACTCCTCCACCATTGTACAAGTTCTGTTGTCATGCAACCAATAGGATTTTTTTATTTCCCCATAAATTAAATAGGTTGTCTCATAAGTCATTTCAAGATTACGTGTAATTGCATGAGATTACATATTAGACGATACCAATGTACCTGTCCTTAGTCTAATTCTAAGCCAGGCGCTTACACACGCACGCACACTCACCCCTATAAATACACGTACGCAAACCCTAAACACTGGCAGATCTGGAGATTTCCGAAGTCGCCATTGGCACCTCGTTGTCGACGGGAACGCCGCTTACCACTTAACACATAGCGTCGGTAAATCCTGGAAAATCCCAAGAAAAGGTGCAAGCATCAGGATTTAAATCCTGGTGGGTAGCGTCCCACTGGACCGTCCTATCACTGGACTACAAGCCAATTCGCTTCTCCCCCACACGTCAACAACCGTGAGGCCCAAATCACCCACAGTGGCATGATCTTCATCACCATGGGCCCGTCCTTATTCTTTATTTGCGTCCATGATGGGCCATCGGTCTGGCTGTGACCCAGTTACCAGTCCGCATGCTACCCCAGGTCAGATAAGACGCGGTTAGGACTCAACTCCGACTTAGAAACCATATATACTCCGTACGCGCGTCATCGATGTGTTGCGACGGGCGTGGCTGGGACAACTGACGACGGACGACAGAAACACGGTAGAGGCAGAAAATATGAAGGATTTGTTCCTTACTTTATAATTAGGTATAGATTAATATACCAATTTACATCATGCGCGTTCACATATGAATTATATACAAGAAAAAGATAGGGGAGGTGAGAATTATAGTCCATCCATAGAATGTTACAGTAGATTCAAAATTGGGAAGTTATATAGTAGCATGTGACCCACATGTACAGTAATAGTTTTCTAAAAAGACACTCAATTAACAATTGATGTTTTTCAACGTAATTTTATATAAATTTCTTATTATTTATTCTTTTGTTTCAATTCGGTCACCATATTGGAGGTATCATCTCTATTTATTTATTAAACATTTGAACACATATATGGGGTGGTATCATAGATAACTTACCGGCGAACAGCATCAGAAAAGAAGAATCGAGACACTCGCGCACAGGGAAAGATCAAGACCTAATTGAGATATATAATATATTATTGTTTCTTAACCTCATGGCTCATGCTGGAACGTCAGACATGTGTACCCCAAGACCATGCTAGGTGCACCCATATCTTATAGGTATGCAGAATTTTATCATCATGCAAGCCATGCATATATCCTGCACCTGCACGACACGGGTACTTGAGTAGGTACAAACTCTTGAGTCAGTCGCGCGCGTCTGAAGCCACGCGCGACTTGTCGTTCGTTCATCCCTTGATTTGTACGTACGCATGCGCGACGTGCGCACGCACGTACGTACTTCCGATCCGCCGTATGTGTGCACCTATATAGTCGATAATAGACAAGCATGGATGCGTCACGGATCACGCCATCAGTTCCTTTAAATTTCTTCCCCGCCTTTTGTAATTTTTTACACGTCGTTCGATGACTTAGCTCCGCTGTCCGTACGTGCCGGGGCGAGAGAGCATATGCGTTGACGACCAAAATTGGCAGGGCTGGCTGTAATTCGAGTAGATTTAGGATTTCAGGTTTTATCCCATATTGTAACTACTCAGAAGGGGTACGACTTCCCCGGTCTATATAATAAAGGCTAAGGCCGATTGAGAAATATATCCAATCGAATCTAGCATATTTACCTTTTATCGTTTTGTCTGTACTTTTATCTCTTTATCCTTCTCTTCCAACCCTACCATGCTGTTCTTCTTTCATCTCCGCGATGTCTGAGGACGCCCTAGCTGGCCTGCCGAGCCTAGGGCAAACCAAGGTGCGCCTGCCCCGACGGGGTCCCTCCCGGGCGGGCGTTCGTTGGTCTCTCGCCGGGCACCGCCGACGAGACCGGTCTGACCGACCTGCGTGGAGGAGCAGCAAGGAGCCCCTCCGTGCGCCGCACATTCAAGTAGCGATTCGTGTGTTGGCCCGAATTGACGTCAACAATATGCATCACACGTACGCCAGTTTGGAGTTGAAGACACGCAAAGCTTAGCTGATCCAACTCTTGAAGGAGTGGGCGCACTATATAAACGTATACGTCAGCTTCTCCATGCACGATGTGCGTCGTTACTCGCTAGAGCTAGATGAGTACTGGTGATATAACTAACTTTGATAATAATCAATGAGCCGAATAGGACGACGTCCGTGTCGTCTGTATACGTAAACTATACGCCTATACGTACCTGACAGCGTGCATGCTGGACGCGTCGTACAACCAAATTAAAGGGAGCTAGCTATAGCGGCTGATCGACACCGTGCATGCATACGGCGATGTGCTGTCCTGTGCAGCGGTGGTGCCGATAGGGCATGTCCAACTCGATCCGTACATATACTGTAGCTCCATGCGTACAGAGCGTACGGTGGGCACGCACACGCACGTACACTCGCTTGGGTCGGGCGTGTCGTACTGTTCACAGGTCCCGCGGTACGTAGTGCGTACACAGCAGGCCCGGGCATGGACACATGACACATGGACTGTCCCGCCCCTGCCCCCTGTAGCACGTAGTACTGGCCACCGGGCTGGCGCCATCATCATTCCTTGGTCTTGGTCCTGGTTTATTGATAGATGAGATCTACTACTGTAGCACGGTGGAGATGATCGGATCGGAAAAGAGACGAGACGCCGGGCAGGGCTGGGTGGAGAGTGGAGACCGGAGACAATGCATGCATGCATGCAGCCATGCACAGAGACCAGAGAGAGCATGCATGATGCATGCACCTGCGCGGCTGGACCATGCCTCCGTGCTGCATCAGATCAGATCATGCATATCACTGCGCTGCGCGGGTCTATTCTGGCCGGGGCCGCCGCGCGTGCAGTGGAGGCCGGTCGTCGTAGTACTACGGGGCAGGGGGCACGCCGGCCCAAGACATAGACAATGCAAGCACAAGCTCCCCTTTTTTCACGCCGCCGCCGTGGGCCCCGTGGCCGTGGCGATTGGCCAAAAGCGCGCATCCGTGTGGACCAACGCGCTGAGAGAAAGTGCCGGCCCACAGGTGAAGGCAGCCGGAGAAAGTTATCGAGGGCCGCCGAGGAGGCACGATATGATCGATCATCAATTAGCTAGACAGAAAGACAGTAGGCCTCTAGATTATCCTAGGTTAATTAGGTACACGTCACTTATTTAGGGGTGCATAAAAAGACAGAGACCACAGACCAAAGAACCAGGACGTGATCATTAGCGACGACGACTCCGTACCACTGCTTCTGCTTGTCTTAAAAGCCAGAGCGAGCATACATCGTCTATCTATCAGTTAATTTACTGATTTGTAGTCCACACACGACCAAAAGACATGATAGCACTACAAGGCGTGCACAACGACGACCAAAGTAGTAAAGCTAACCAAGCAAAGCTTGGATAATGCAGTAGCTTACTCCACTAGTACGTACGGATGGCGAAGCCTCTCGCAGGTCTTGGTCGTCCATGGCAGGCGCCGGTCCGGCGCGTGACGACCACTCCCCCATCTTTTTGTTATTTCTAAGCAGCAGCATGGTGGTCACCATCAATAATCGGTGTCACCCTCTCTAGCATTATCCGTCAGTACGTGCATTGGGCGTTCTATACGTTCCTGTTCCACCGCCTACTCCCAGTTCCAAAAAAAACCATCAAAACCAGCGTATGAAACAAATAACCAAAATATAAATGGATAGACGATGCAAAGGTATGTGATTATGCACAATTTGAGGGCGAAAACAATTCTGAAAGTATTAAATAAAGTCTATATGCAAAACCATTTTAGAGATGGGTGCAACTTTGCGCGACGAATCTAATGAGCCTAATTAGTCCATGATTTACTACAGTAATGCTATAGTAATCATCCTCTAATCGTGCGGTCAAAAACCTTATTAGATAGGTCTCGCGAAATAATTCAATGTTGTGAAGGTAGTTTTATAAAGTGACTTTATTTAATACCCTTAATTATTGGTTAAAGGGGCTGGCAAAATTTTGCCAACCCCAAAGAAACACGGCCCTTATCAACAAAAATGTTAATGCTAAGGTTGTCCGAGGGTATGTTTTTCTCCCTGCAAAGAAAAATGTAAATGACCTCTTCAAGCACTCTTCTATATCCCGTTGGATAGCTTAAAAAAACAAAGAAAAAAAATACATCTAACAGACTAGCCAACTCGATAGCTATTTTTTTATGCTAGCTATCCCCTCCCCTTCGCTAGGTATCTTTACCTAGCTAGACGCACTCTACATCCACGCTCGCCGGTTTTAAAGAGTCTATTTGTTTGCCCCTACTTTTGAAAAGCTTTTTATTTTTTAGCTAGTCTCTTAATCTTTAAATTTAGTTAGAATTATTGTTAGTATTTTGGAGATGCTCAAGAAAGAGACCTAATAATATAAGTCATTTATGTTGGCTTGATCCAGTTTTGCGCCAACAAGCATGATGAGTAGCTGATAGATTCATTCCTCCAAATGAGAAAGCTTCACGTTGAGTCTTTTGGAAGAGAGTTTGCCTGACGAAAAGTCACCGATTGGATAGACCAATCTTTCCTATTTAGAGCATCTGTAAGAGACTATGTAAAATATACTCCCTAAATTATTATTTGGAGAGTCATTTGAGTAAAATTTATTTTCTATATCTTTATATTTTTCAACAGTTTTTCTATATCTTGTGCGCAGTCAAGAGAGGCATCTCGCTCTTCATCTTTGGCTAGCGAGAAATTCGGAATAGAGGATATCTATATTTGCATATTCAATTAAAGAGGCTGTTGGAGGGTGTGTCTTTCACCAAAAATCTCTATTTCTATAAGTTAAAAAAAAGATATAAAGAGTCTTTTGGAGATGCTCTTAGACTATTATCTTTTCTGACCTTTCAAATGTCCCAAAGAGTATACTAACTCAACCCAACCTATCAATCAAATTTGGCATTTTGATTTGACATAAATTTCATATTACCATCAACCTAATCTAGCAATCAAATTTTTGTCAAATAAAATATTCGGCAGCACCTCCCCTACACGGGGAGGTTTCTAAAACCACACGTCCTGCAAAAAAACACGGCACGAAAGCCGACAACGACATATACAAAGATAACCATGGCACGAAGGCCGACATATACATCCACATTGTTCAATATTTAGAATAATTCAAACATTAAATATTGTTGGTCACATGTTCACAATCCGCATTCACAATCACGTACCACATACACATTCACAACTATAAAAGTGCCATGTCAATTAGCATGCATGCATGCATACGCGCAAGGCTCAGAAGTCAGAATGTAGGACTGAATTGTGCGTCAAGCTAGTATTGTATTGGATGCCACATGATTGCATTAGAGCAGCCAAATTATTAGAGGATCACAGTTTGCAGTAAACCTTAAACAAAGAGCTAGTACTATCTTTAACAGAACTAGCAGTGCCTTACTATCTTCAAAGAAAAAAAAAGCTAACAGCATGCCATATATACCTAGTTAGGTGAAGAAGAAGTATCATCCATATATTACCTTGGAGCAACAGCATCAATTACCTTAATTGTGCAAAGAGAATTAACATACATATTTTGCCTATAAGTCTATAGCTATTGGGCATAAAAGAACTGCGAACTAGATACTCCCTCAGTTCATTTTAAACATATTCCGTCTATTTCAGAATGTAAGATGTTTAAGTTGTATTACAAGTCAAATAAATTTACATTTTGAAACAGAGGGAGTATGATGTTAGAACAACTTAATTACTAGTTCAAAGATGAACTAGTTAACTTATCATGACACTATATATTCAAAATCAGAGGTAGTATTATCTTGGTTTGGCCCTGGGCACTCTTCTCTCATAATTTGTCTGTCTAGGCCTAACTCTTCTTTTTAATACAACATGTAACCCTTCTCATCAGTTTCTTTAAAGTCAGAGGTAGTATATATTTGCTTGATTGACTTGCTTGTTATTTATTTGTTATACTCACTACATAATAAATTCATTGCACGTCGTTCTTGGATCAAAATGCTCGATCTCATCATAATATAGCAGGGAGACAAATAAGTGAAGAGGTAACTTCCAATGACCACCAAGGCACCAAGGTGATGACCACGCCACGTACACGCGCTCGCTCAAATCCTCGCCCCCAAATGCAAAGCTGAGCCTTGGAAAAATGAAACCGCTCTTTGCCGGTTGCTTTTTCGCCTAAAGATGGCTTCATCAAACCATATCGTGCGCTACAGAACATCCAACCGCGCTTTAGCATCTTATCATGTCAGGCAATCCTAACCGTTCGATCTGGACCTTTACCGGACAATACAATCCAGGCCGTCCGTGCTCGATCTCCTCGATCAGGCATCTTTGATCATCTATCTGCTAGCTA
>OAMR01000279.1:676986-698188 GCA_900205405.1 Echinochloa crus-galli
GGTGAGCGGGCGGCGCGACGCGGGCGGCCGGCACCGGCGGTGCGCGAGGCTTTGCGCATGGGACGCTCACTGGCATTGGGGCCGCCGCATGGTGGAGAGGCGGTGGCACCCGGCCGGCAGAATTGCAGGCTCGCGTGGAGGATGGCGGCGCGTTCCCACGCGACCAGTGCGGCGGCGGCACTCGCCTGTGCATGGCCAGTGCTTGACGGTAGCGTGGCTTGAGCTCGTCGGTGGCGCCCACGACGAGGATGCTGGAGGTGATGGCGCCGGAGCTGGAGATGGAGAAGGAAATGGCGCGTGGGGAGCGCCGTTGGCCGTGAGCGCGGTGACGAGGGAGGCTCCGGCGCCCATGGATTCTGCTGGCGCATCGGGAGGCTCCGGCCGTACAGGTTGGGGCGGCGGTGGCAGGCTGGGTGGGGCGGTGGCTGTAGGCTGGGGCGGGCGTGGGCACGGCGCATCGGCAGCGAAGGCCAGGCGGCGGCGCGTCGGGAGACAGAGAGGGATAGAAAGATGACACTGGTGTTTTTATGAAGAATGGGAGGGTCCTAGCTGCAAAATCTCCGGCTGGGGATGCCACGATGCCACGTCGGCGAAGTTGCTTCCACGAGGAGTTACGGACCTAAATGGTACAACTTAACAAGTTTGGGGAGGTAGAAACTCATTTTGCGAGTTCGTGGACCTAAGTGGTACCTCATGACAAGTTTAAGGACCCGTGGTGTATTTAACTCTAGTTTTTTTATTTACCCACGTTTAGTGTTCCATGCATGAGAATAGAGATTTGATGTGATAGGTGAATAGTAAAGTTTGAAGAGAGAATTTTTCCTTTTGAAGGGAACTAAACAGGGCCTCAGTCCACTAGTCCAGGTCCAGAACTACTACATAGGCCGGGTACGTACGTCGATCTAGAGCTAGTGAAAGAAAGTAGACACACCAAAAAGCATGTAGATTACAGTAAAGCGGACAGGAAGAGCAACCGGGTTAAGGAAAGAATATTAGAAATAGCATGCTGCGGGCATATGCGTGCGTAGTACGTGGATAAAAGCAGGAGGGGAAAACGAATGAAAGATCGTCAGATCGAGAGGGGGCACCGCGCGGGCGCCAAAAGCGTTGGTCACTGCAAATGCGACCGGTGCCGCACGGCATGCGTATAGTATAGTACTCCGTACATCATATCGTGCTCACCCGCCTGGTGCCTACAGGACGAAGCTGATTGCGGCGCGCGTTTCCTAACATGGTACACAGTACCACCACCAATAATCGGCCCGGTTTGGAAGCAAGTGGGTGTGTAGTCGTCGTACATACTGCACATGATGATGGATGGTGTGTATCTAGTTGTGTACAGTACTACGGAGTAGAGGAGACACCGAACAAAACTGACGGCACTAATTCCCGGTCGATGCAATAATGCAACTACGTAAGTGTGTGTGCTTTTACCGATAAAAGGGCACCGCGCGCCAAAAGTGCAGTGGCCGAATGTGCCTGCTGGTACCCAAACGGACGGCACCGTCCGCGCCCGATGCATCATGCATGCCTACTCAGCTCAACAAAGGAATGGCCACCTTTCCTTTCCTTTGCCGTGCTGTCAAACCCAACGAACCCAAAAGCCCCGAGCAGCTAGCAGCGCAGCGAGGAAAGCGCTGCGCGAGCACGACGCGGCTTCGTACCCTTTTTGGCCGGCATCACCAGGCCGGATTCTCAGACTTGAGCGTCGAAGCGAATGTAAGGTTCCATGCATGCATAGTGTACATATACGGTATGTACTGTACTGCACATCATCACTGCTGGCTGGCTGGCTGGCACTGGAACTGAATTAGTTGTAACAAGAATTCAAGTCCTCTGCCGGCCGGGCCACGTTTGGCAGCTCAGGAGCAGCGTAAAGATTGTCGGGTGACATACGCTAGTGTCGGAGTCTCGCTCGGATCAACAAGACTGCAATTACGCTGCGATGCATCGCAAGACCAGTCGGCAGTCTACAGACACAAGGCTGCAGGCAACACAGGGTGAACCGGCAGTAGTATCTTTCCCGGCCACTGCATCTCGTTCAATTCACGCGTGTATCTTTATCTGCGTCCGTGCCATGATGGCCAAGCCACTGGGCACTGAATGAATTGCCTCGGGAAATGTGGCAGGCGGCCTCTCATCAATAAGGCGATGCAAAAAGTTCCTCTCAGATTCACTATGTAAAAAGAAGATTCACCATCACATCAAAATATCATAACATGCATAGAGTACTAAATGTAGATGAAATCAAAAACTAATTACACAATTTGTTGTACTCCGCAAAATGAACATTTTGAGCCTAATTAATCAATTTTTGGACAATTTTTCACACATACAAACGAAATGTTACAGTAGCGCAATGATTACGAAGTGACATCTTACTCCCAAATTCAACATCTAAAGGCGCATGTACAACGGGTTGATGTTTGCCGTAGACATGCAAAACTTTTTTACAGAAAACCCCCACGCGGTCCGTTCGAGACGAAGCCGTGTGATCTCCACTCCACATGATCTATCAGCTTATTAGCCGGGGACTGAATATTGGCGGGGCATGATGTGCATGTGATGGTGGCTAACCAACCGAAACAAAACGATTTGTCAGAGCATAATGCATGCATGGCAGATCTTATCTAGCTATAAACAAATCCGGCTAGCAATGATGCTGATTTGTTTCCTTAAAATGCATATAGATGTATATATATTGCTGTTTTTTTTTGCAAAACCAACTCTAAAGAAAAATGTAATGTTTATAAGATTTTATGTGTCTTGCATATTTTACATTTAACCCCCGAAATGACTAGATAATTATTACATACATGTTTATTTTACGAGTCATGCAGAATATTTAAATGCATTGTGGAGTGTCTCATGTATGCAACAAAATGACTACAAAAATCAAATTTGCACTAGATCATTATGATTTTTGTGTCAAAAGATGCATTAAACACCCTGCAGACGGCCAAACAGACAACTCATTGTACAAGCTGTCTATTTAAGCTGTCTGTTTGATAAAAAGACAGCAAGCTGTCTACACTGTTGTATTTGCCCTAAATCGTTGAATCTAACCCGTTAATGCGCGAGCGACTTTTCTGATTCCCGCGAAAACAGAGGATACAGCGTACTGCTGAGTAGTAAACCAAAGTTTAATAATCTCTTTTACTAATTTCCCCTCCCTGCGGTACTTTTACAGAACAACACAACCAACGGGGGTTGATCGGCCTAGTCTACAACCGTATCTGCCTAAATACTGAACTCACGATGAAGTCAGCCGGCGACATCGCCGGAGCCGCCCGGAGTCGTCGGCTCAGCTGGCGGCGACGTGGATGGAGGCGTTCTTGACCGCCAGGCACACGGGGCACGCGTCCGCCCGGGGCTCGCACGCCTTGCACAGGCACAGGTGCCGGCACCGCTCCTCGAGCTCCGCCGCGCGCCGGCGCGCGGCGCCGAGCTCCGCCTCCTTCGCCCGCAGCAGCCGCGCCGCGCCCGCCGCGGCGGCGCGCGCCACCGCCTGGCGCTGCCGCTTCGACGCCTGCTCCAGCCCCGCGCGCAGCCGCTCGCACTCGGCGCGCACCAGCGCGTCCACCTCCGCGCCCTGACGGCACAGCTCCGCCACAAGCGCGTCCGCCGCCGACCACTCCAACGTCGACGACGACGACGCCGCGGTGGCCAGCCGCCCGCTCGTCGACGCCGTCCCCGAGTCCAACGTCCTGTTGGCTATCGCCGCCGGCGAGTAGTGCTGCGCCACGGCCACCTTGTGCATCCCCGGGATCGGCAGCAGCGCCGCCGACGAGGACGTCACGTACTGCTCGAACTCGAACTCATCCTCCCTGCCGCGCTTCCGCGACGGCAAAGCCACGCCGCCGCCGCCGCCGTTGCAGGTCAGCTCGCTCTGCGCGCCGCTGACCACGCCGGCGGCGCCGGCGCAGTTGTACTGGTACCCCTTGTTGCCCGCAGCGGCTGCTGACAGGAGCGCCTGCACCTGCTCCTCGGAAAACCCGCCGGCGCCGCCGCAGAGCGGCAGGCAGCCGGCGAGGCCCCCGAACTGCGCCTGCACGGCCATGTCGTCGCGAAGTCTCAGGAGAGCAGGGGAGAGTGAGAGAGGGAGACAAGGGAGAGAGGAGACGGTGGAGAAGGCGAGCGGAGGGCGTTGGTGTATAAAGCGCGGGGAGGGGAGGCGACGCCACGTGGAAATTACCGCGCCGATTAATCGGGCGGTTACCGCAATAATGCCGCAACGGCCGCGACAAAAGCGTGGCCGCAGCGGGCCCCACCCACGCATTCCACAGCTCGGAAGGGCACCTTCTTCCGTCACAGTCGTACAGTCTACTACAGGTGTGGATGCATATGAAAAATGCCGAATTATTTTGTCGTACATACATAATAGTATAATTAAACTGAGCTACTGTAGTATATTTATTTCTCCTTGGGCCGTGGCATTATTTGCTCCCATGTATTAATTATTGTAAGTTGTGCTCGCTAAGGCCGGGTTGAATTTGACCATATCACGATGTCTATGGAAAGCATCTTTTATGTTAGGAAAAAAAATGTTGCTGAATTGCTGCTGCTGGTGTCTGGTGACAGCCAGCAGTTCTGACCAAGAGGGGATATTATCTAATTCCAACAGCTTGTGGAGCATAACTAATCAATAAACAAAAGACTAGCTAGTACTCAACTCCATCAGATAGATCTATGAATCTATACTGTATTCAATAATTCAGCTGGCTCATGGAATCGAGTTGTAAACAACAGTGTTGGATGCTCACAAAAGACTCTTCTGGACACATGGGTTTGTTTATGGTACTTTTGGTTGTATATATATCAGTGGGTGCGCTCTGCTGTGATCTCCACTCCACATGATCTATCAGCTCATTAGCCGGGGACTGAATATTGGCGGGGCATGATGCGCATGTGATGGTGGCTAACCAACCGAAACAAAACGATTTGTCAGAGCATAATGCATGCATGGCAGATCTTATCTAGCTATAAACAAATCCGGCTAGCAATGATGCTGATTTGTTTCCTTAAAATGCATATAGATGTATATATATATGCAATGCGTGGGTCACTGGTGGAGCTAGCTAACCTCCGTACCTCGTGCAATTTGTTTAGCCCGTGGTGGACCAGTCAAATACAGTGGGGCACTATTTTTCTGCTTAATTTGAAGAAAATATAGATAATTAATAACATGAGACATGGTCTCTTCGATATGATCCCAAACTGGTGCATTAATATGGTTTTGATTGGTTAAGACTACAACAATTACTTATCAAAGGTCTTTGAATTACTGACATCCGTATATTAATTACCTTTATATTCCAGTGTGGATGCTTATGAATTGAGTTTGTATATATTATTCCCAATAACATTTCCAGCAACTTACTCCACTCAGCTTGAGAGGTCCAATTTTTCAACTCATTTTAAAATTTTCTAGATTTCTGTAACGCAAATGAACACGATATGATCTGCGCTGAACGAATGGTTAATCTTTACAGAGTACATTTCACAAAGCTAGAGAGTAGTGCCATGATACGATTTCTTAAATATGTAGTTTTTTATTATTATGTCATATGTATATTGGTTTTAAAATTTACCCATCGCTTCTTAAATAATTATGTTCGTAGATAATTTGTAGGCTCATTTTTATTATCATAATATTAGTTTATTTTTAAAAAGCCCATCATTAGTTCATTACATAGCCTCTTATTTGATCATGCTCTAACAATTAGAGTAGTACTTAGCACCAAATGAAAATTGCTACATTAAATCATAAAGTTACATCATGCTAAACACAATCATGTCGTTATTAGGACCAAGACCAACACAAATGGGAAAAGATGTGTGGAATCCATAAACTCCTCATCAAGTAGAAAATTAAAGGCAGACTATTTTACCTTTTTTCACACAAAAGCAACCCAACCAAATCTTCACATCCTCATGATCGGCCATTCATCATTTTGGAATCAAAACTTAGGCCCTGTTTAGTTCAAATCTCTCTCCTCATGTATGGAGTACTAAACGTGGGTAAATAAAAAAACTAGTTACATAGTTTTGATGTACACGACGAGACGAATCTTTTAAGCCTAGTTAGCTCATGGTAGGACAATATTTACCACAAACAAATGAAAAGTGCTACAGTGTCCGATGTGACTATTTCACTTCACTTTTTACCTTTTTCCAGGAACTAAACACCCCCTTAATTAGTCAAATCGAAAAATTCCTATCTTTTTCTATTGACAAAGATCGATGCCATTGGGATTAATTTTCTACTGCATCAAATGCATTGAACCACCCAGCAGCCCACCCATTAATAATCTAGTCTTCCTAAGTCTTGCTGTCGAGGTACCTTTTACTCATTAAGCTACATAATGACTTAAATATAACTCATCATCTAATTTGACCTGAAAGCTCTCCCACTCACCGCGATCCACGGGAAAATAAAAGGAATAGATATATTTAGCTTCGACAGTCATCATAGTTGGCGAATCAAGTCGATTCGTGTACGAACCAGCAAAGGCTCCATTTATAGGAAATTTCCTAACACCCACTGTCATCATCGCTGTCGTGTGTACAGACCTGAACGCACGTTATGAGAAATATTCTTGATTGAGAGGATCAACCAAAATGGCCTATATGTGTGCGTGCGTGCATGTGCATACAAAGTCCCAAACTTTTCCTTAATTCCACAAGATACTATATTGTGCAAGGTTGGATTAGTTGCTGGCACACTTTCAGTGACGACACACACATCAATTATATGCATGGGACGCAAGACGATAATGCTTATCGACAGCACCATGAGAGGTGACCAGCAGGCCCTGCTGCTCATGATACTTTATTGTGCATGCACATTTATATATTTGTATATATAAATGTGCCTGATCGATTAAGCAGATCGAGACCGGATCACGCATGTCAGCATGTGGATTGAATAATTGAGAAAACCGCAATGCCGGTGCGGCAGCTTGCATTGCTTTTATTTGAAGCTTCAACGGCACTTTTCCGAACAAGATTTGGACGTATTAGCTATTAGAAAATGAGGTAGGAGTGATGATAGTGAGACGGCACCACTACACACAGGCACAAATGTCGACATTTTGGAGAAGCGGACAGGATGAAAGCGAGGTATGGATGGAGAGGTATTTCTAATTTCTAAACACATGTCGTTGGAAGATGAGGTGAAAACGCAAGATAGCAATGGTTTAAAAGGGCTTGGACACACAGTTTGTGAAAGCAATGTCCGGTTCAAAGGTAAGGCAAGAACAGAAAGAATCGTTCAGGAACAACGGCGACTCTCAAAAACAAGACAAATATTACGAGACGGGAAGATATTGTTGACTGATGGCGTGGGTTTGTTTATTGTGCAATCCAAGCTAATAAGCTAGCTCTTCCTTCAATTGATTTTCGTTATGTCAAAGCATTTGGTAGCTGTTAGAATGTCAATTCTTTCTTGCAATTTTGGGACTTCGCAGTCGAGATTGACTGGAATCATTCTATGACTCTCGTCAGTAGAACCTACTGCATCACATCTATAAATAACGATTCTATTAGTTATTGATATATTACGCATAGACGACCAACGATTAGATTTAGAATCCGATTTTGACAACCTTCTTGTTACGTGTATCTAGAAAAAAGTCCACAAAGATAAAAATTAAAATGTTGAAGTTCCAATGATGTGTTCAAATCAAACAAATCAGGACAGCCGCGCCAAACCCTGAACATCGAGTCTCGGGCGTGGATGATTGATTCGCTGTACCAATTGAAAGTCATATGGTTTTTGATTGGCCAAATCAAATACTGTAGGCACGCGGTCCGTGGTCTACGCAGAACTCAGTAGAGAAAAGGCACCGTGCATGACTGGGCATGGCCCATGCAGCTATAGGCCTATAGCACACGTAGATACCTGACCATGGCGATGATGGAGGCCGGAGATATGACATGTTCTCAGTCCTGCACACATATACCCTGTTGATATGTGGGCGCACTGAGAGATGGGCTTGTGTGGACGATTCTCAGGAGTTTGGCGATGCTATTTGACTCAATATAGTTGGGGAACAAAATCTGTTAAGCTCATAAGCATCAGGGCAACTGAGCTAGTTTAGTTTATTAGATTTCTTGTAGTACGTGGAACCTATCCACAAAGGTAAATTTGGTGGTTGTGAATTTGTTCAGATTTTATTACGGATTTCTGACTGCATTCTCTCTCTATAGCTCCCTCTTCTTTATCCAATCTTGGGTTGGAGAGAGGAGGTGATATTCTCAACTACCGGCAGTTTCATAACTGGGAAAGCTATATCTATCGATCATTTTAGACTTTAGAGGCAAAGTGATTTGTTCAAAGCAAACATTTTGTCGATAGAGATTGGTTAGGGAGCTTGAGTCTGCCTCACCACACCAGCATTTCCATTCCACTCCATGTGCTCTTTCCATCTATATATCAGACTTGCCCGAACGAACACGGTACAGCAACACAGTACAGTCCCCATCATTCTTCGGCATAACGTAACCATATGTATGGTCTAATACTCTAATGAGCAGGAACACCAGTGAGTGGGTCGCAAAAGGCAGGCAGCAGGCTCATCAGTTTGACTGACGACGGGGACTACACGCAGAGCAGGCCATGAGGAATCAATGCACTATCCATGCGGCAGAAAGATGGGTCGATGATGAAAGAGACGCCGGCCGGCCGGCCGGCCGGCGGTGGTCAGTCGGTCGTCCCGCACTGGTCGTCGATCGTTGATGTGCAGCGATGTGACCTGCTCAATAGCGCAACGCATCCATCTGTTGCCATCTGCTAGGGCACAGATTGTCATCATATAGGCCTTGTTTAGATGTTGAAACTCGGAGGGTGAATTTAGGAGTATGATGTCACTTTGTAATCATTGCGTCACTGTAGCATTTCGTTTGTATTTGTGAAAAATTATCTAAAAATTAATTAATTAGGCTCAAAATGTTCGTCTCGCAGAGTACAACAAAACTGTGCAATTAGTTTTTGATTTCATCTACATTTAGCACTCCATGCATGTTATGACATTTTGATGTGATGGGGAATCTTCTTTTTGCATAGTAAACTTTGGGATAAAATTTGAGATCTAAACAAGGGCTGAAATAGCCGACTGACGATGGATCCAGGAACTGAGGCCTTGTTTAGATCCCAAAAGCAACTCCCAAATTTACTATGCAAAAAAAAGTACGTGGAACCTATCCACAAAGGTAAATTTGGTGGTTGTGAATTTGTTCAGATTTTATTACGGATTTCTGACTGCATTCTCTCTCTATAGCTCCCTCTTCTTTATCCAATCTTGGGTTGGAGAGAGGAGGTGATATTCTCAACTACCGGCAGTTTCATAACTGGGAAAGCTATATCTATCGATCATTTTAGACTTTAGAGGCAAAGTGATTTGTTCAAAGCAAACATTTTGTCGATAGAGATTGGTTAGGGAGCTTGAGTCTGCCTCACCACACCAGCATTTCCATTCCACTCCATGTGCTCTTTCCATCTATATATCAGACTTGCCCGAACGAACACGGTACAGCAACACAGTACAGTCCCCATCATTCTTCGGCATAACGTAACCATATGTATGGTCTAATACTCTAATGAGCAGGAACACCAGTGAGTGGGTCGCAAAAGGCAGGCAGCAGGCTCATCAGTTTGACTGACGACGGGGACTACACGCAGAGCAGGCCATGAGGAATCAATGCACTATCCATGCGGCAGAAAGATGGGTCGATGATGAAAGAGACGCCGGCCGGCCGGCCGGCCGGCGGTGGTCAGTCGGTCGTCCCGCACTGGTCGTCGATCGTTGATGTGCAGCGATGTGACCTGCTCAATAGCGCAACGCATCCATCTGTTGCCATCTGCTAGGGCACAGATTGTCATCATATAGGCCTTGTTTAGATGTTGAAACTCGGAGGGTGAATTTAGGAGTATGATGTCACTTTGTAATCATTGCGTCACTGTAGCATTTCGTTTGTATTTGTGAAAAATTATCTAAAAATTAATTAATTAGGCTCAAAATGTTCGTCTCACAAAGCATAACGCGCCTCACGCGGAGAGATATCGATAAGTCCAACTGTTTCAGTCTCGAAATGTCAAAAGGACGGAGAAAGAAATTAAAGGCGGAAAATAAAGGCTGGAAAATGATATCAAAAGCTAGCTATAGTAGTAGGAAGAACAAAGCGAAAGACCATGGGCTATATGCTACATTGATCGAGATAGGGCTAATGATGTGATTCTATAGCTTGTGCATTTCAAAGTATGACCTGTATGGTTTTGCCCCTAACACGGGTAAAACTAAAGCTCTAATCAAATGACGCAGTGAAAGAGAAACAAAGGGAATTAGAGAAAAGGTACAAAGAACCAAAAGCGACACTCTCCCTCCATTTCAAATCGAGGATCAACGTGATTACATCTCAGAACTACACTTTAATTTGATCCTTGATTTCTCATATATTTTTAAATCGACCAATCATAACATATATATTTTCAAGTACAACTGTAATGACATAATTCTATTGGACTATACAAGAGGTTACTTGTTGATTGAATATTACAAGGTTTGGCTCTTGATGAAATCCCTAAACGTCTTATAAAAACAAGTGGAGTATCCTTTACCTGCTTCAAATTGCAAAAGAAGAAAAAGAAACTCTTTATTGCGTACTGTATTTTTAAATTGCCAGTGTACTCGCGGTGAAATTTTGGGTCGCAATGGATCACCAAGACAAAGGAGAACGACTGGCAAGGACCAGGCAATCCACGTACAAGAGCACCCATCCCATCCCATCCGTGTGTGTGTTGACATGTGTGGCCGGCACACAGGGACGTGAGAATTGACGTGGTCCGATCTGTGCATCTATCCCTGTCATGTGTCATGCAGCACAGGACTATAGCAGCCAGAAATGGCACGGCAAGGAAAAGAACAAAAACCTATAGCAAGGCAACAGTTACTGTACGTATGCTGAACGGGTTCCTATATAGTCTCCATTTACTTTCTAAGCAAGCTACCTTAGGCCCAACAATGGCCCATCATCTCCACCTCCTTCCTCTCCACCTTCTTCCTCCTCCAGCCGTCCGCCCCCACCGCCCGCGGCCGGCGGCGCCCTCGCCGCCGTCCGCCACCGCCCGCCTCCCGACCCTCCGCCGGCCAGCCCATGCCCCTCCGCGGCGGCGCCGCCGCCCCTCTCGAGGTAGAAGACGAAGAGATCTCGTGGCCCATATTACCCGCACGAATCTCAAACATTGGAAGCCAAGTAGTCTAAAAAGTTTCCGAAAGCCATATAGGAATCCCGTATGCTGAACTTGGGCCTTCTCCCTTTTCCCTCACGTCCTGAACGTGAATGGAGCCCACACGGCCTGCTGCGGCTCTGCTCCGCGTGGCCAGTGCAGGCATGGCGATCTACCAATTGACGACATCACAAGTGACAAGTCAAGTGTAGTTCAAATGTAATGCATGTGTCGTGCTACTGCATCAAGCATGCCGTCGTGACAACAATGCTTTATTGAAAGATAGAGGACATGGCAAGTGACCGGGATGGACCATTACTCCTGTAGTGATATCTGCTATTTTCATGGAACGTCAAGCGTTGAACACCATCGGATTCCACATTTCCACATCCACATTGCACGCAACGCAAGCGTGTACTTCTGTACAGCACAACCATGTCATGCATGCACCTGCTGCTTTCACTGTCTGCCGTTAGCTGACGACCCCCAACTCATCCGAAGAAAAACTTTGGAATTGGAAGACGTACAGAAGATACGTGCAAACTCTTCAATCAGAGGCTAGCTAGCTTCGACGTCACGCATGACCCGTTCCGCTGTTTCGTTTTCTGCGTACTCAATCCGGTACGTGCGTTGCATTGTTGCAAAAAGACAGAGTCTAGGACGTCTCCTCCACAAAATACAGGCCTTGTTGTCGCACATTAGTTTAACTGGCGACCATCCCAAGATATTAAATATACATCGTCTAGCATGCATCTCCTTCAGTAGGCATGCATGTAGACATCACGCGGCCCTTGACTCTTCAATTCGTCCTGTTTATGTATTTTGGCATTTTGTTTACTATTTTGGTGCTCATCTTCGAAACAGACCTCAGCAACAACCAACAGCCCGTGGTTGTGGCCATGTTCACATGGTCAATTGAAAACTTCCGAGTTTTCAGTTGACTAGAGGATCAGAATAGTCACGATCTCCGCAAATATTGCCTCTGCCTCTGAAGAGACAAACGGGAGCCAATCTCTGTGAACCGAGGTGTTGGCGCAAAAAAGAAGCATCAGCACGACTTTCAGCACATCCGGAGGAGGTTGATGGTAAGGCAATTGATGATGTGGGTTGTTGGGTGAAATAAGCAGCATGATTTGCACTGGCAGCTGCAGGGGTTTAGTGGCGTAACTAGGGCTGGACAAAATGCTCGAAGCTCGTTAGCTCGCTCGGATCGTAGCCAGCTCGGCTCGGCTCGACTCGGCTCGGTGCATATTTCTAACAAGCTGAGCAAGAGTCTTTGCTCGTTAATATAACGAGCGAGTTCGAGTCGGCTCGCGAGCTCCTCGCGAGCCAAACGAGCTAGAAGGTTTAAAAGACTAGCGTGCAAATTATTAATTAATAATAATATATGTATACTATATGTGCAGTTCTAGATGATGCTATGGTTATATTCTATTATTATAGTATGATAGGATAGATTTTGAAGGTATTAAGACCATATAAATACTATAATTTTTTATATTATATATATTATTGTGACAATTTTAAATTTATCTCTAGCTCACGAGCTTAACGAGCCGAGCCGAGTCAGAATTTTTGCTCGTTTTCTTAACGAACCGGGCCGAGCTGGCTCGTTTGGCTAATGAGCTCGAACGAGCCGAGCTCGCTCGATATCCACCCCTAGACGTAACCATAACACAGTTTCATGGGAATCTCAGAAGGAACAAAGTGTCTTTGTGTGTTAACTTCTCAATTCTACATATAAATTAGTCATTTCTTTTACTACAGAAATGATCCAGAGAACCCAATGCGCCGGTTGAAAGCCGTGACGGTAATTGCCGATCCAAACGGACAACTGCAGCCAGGAGTACCTTGTCCACCACTCCATGTGTCCACATCATCACGGCCACCCGGCATTCAGTTTCAGTCTACTGACCCGAAAGCAGAGCAAGAACAGAGAGTGAAAAAACAGAGGAGTTTGCAGCGGCGGAAAAGAGATAACTCGAGTCATTTCTCATTTTTCATCTCTATAAGGAGAGGAAACGGTGAACATGGATGGAGTTCGTCGAGTCTCCCGGAAAGAACAAACGAATCGGATCGAATTCATCTAATCTAATCTAATCTAACTGCCTAGTACGTACTAATTACACATCTACGGGATCAGTCAGTTGACGAGACCTACGGATCCAAACCCGATTGACGCGCGCCATGGCGAAGCTCCGGTGGTCACCACACGGCGGCGACGTGGATGGAGGCGTTCTTGGCGGCGAGGCAGACGGGGCACGCGTCCCAGCGCGGCTCACATGCCTTGCACAGGCACAGGTGCCGGCACGGCAGCACCAGCACCGACGCCTCGCCGCCGCCGCACGCCCGGCACCTGCCGTTGTTGTTACCCGCCCGCACCAGCGCGTCGATCTCCCCGCCCTGCTGCCGGCACAGCTCCGCCACCAGCGCGCCGGCCGGCCGGCCGCTCGTCGACGCCATGGCGATCGCCGCCGGCGCCGGGAATTGATGCACGGAAGCGGCCGCCTTCTGCATCCCTGGGATCGGCAGCAGCGTCGTCGCCGACGAGGGCGTAACGTACGGCTGCAAGTCGAAGCCATCCTCCTCCCTGCCGCGTTTCCTCGACTGCGGCGCCGCGCCACCGCCACCGACGCCGTTGCAGGTCAGGTCGCTCTGCTCGGCGCTGACGCCGCCGCCGGCCCAGCCGTACTGCTGGCACCCACCGTCGTGGGCCGCGGAGAACAGAAGCGCCGAGTAGCCCTTGGCCGCCCACATCTGGTCCTCAACCAGGCCGCCGGCGGCGCATGACGGAATGCTCCCGGCGAAGAAGTGCGCTTGCACGGCCATGGTGTTCCCTGGAACAAGCTCCGCCAGCAATGCGATCGACCGAGTAGATGAACGGAAAAGGGGTGAAGGGGAAGAGGAAGGCGCAGAGGTGGTGGCTATATATGCCGCGCGGAGGTGGCGAGTGGGTGGGGCCGTCGCACGCAGCGGTGGTGGCGGGAGGAGGCAACGACAAGAGGCGGTAGGGCGCGCGGGGTTCGCGGTGGGGAAGGAAGGCGACGAGCGAGGCCAGCACGCGTGCGTGCGTGGGTGCATGTACGTACGGTGACCGGAAATCAATGGTACGAGAGTGGGAGTAAATTAGGGTTTGGCAGGCGCAATAATGGCGGGTGTCCCAACGGGCCAAGACAAGCGGATCCCGTCCGGAAAGGTTGCCGCATCGCGGTGGGCCAGGCCACGCCCACGGCGCCAGCCTTTGATGTCCTCAGCCGTGCGAGGTGTGTGAACGCATGATGCGGTCTGGACCTTTTGGATCAGCCGGATTAGTTAATTAACTGATGATATACGTACAGAATAGTAGATTAACTAACGGTGATGCTGGCAGCACTAGCAGTAAACAAGTGTGGTATCGTCACCACTGGGGCAACAGCAGCACTGTAGCAGGTCCCTGGATGAGGATAGATTTAGTAATAAAAAAAGGTCACGCCAAGTGATCCAAGAGAGAAAAAAAGGTGGATGCCGCCGATAACGATAAACAAGGGAGCATTCATGTGACGCGAGGTCCGGAGCCGGTGGCTGTGGGGTTCGGTTCGTCCGCCCTTGCTAATAACGTCACCGCGCGAGCCAGCACGGCCGCCTTTTCCCTGCTCGCCACCGTACGCCCTGCCCACATGCCACATGCCGTGCCGCGCTTCTTTAGTTATTCCTCCCGCGCGCTTTCCGGAAGGCAATGCAAATCCATCCCCTCCGACGCACGCATCCTGTTTGCAATATTTTGTTAAAGGCAGGCGGTCTTGGCTTGGTCGCTGCGTCCAGGGAGTGGTGGTGGTTGGCGGACGAGGAGGCCGCAGGCACGGCGGCCACGTGCGGGGCCACGCCGGGAGCGCGGAGGCACCACCCACCCGGCGGCGCTCGCTACACGTCGGCCGGCCGGAGCGGTGTGCATGGGCATGGTCGCGGTCAAACCGCCGGTGATGACGCGGCCCGGATCCCGCCGGCGCCGCCTATCTTGTATATATGGGATTGTTAACCAGCTAATCCACCTGCTGCTAAGTTATATTAACCTAATACCCAGATCTCTGGTCACGCTCACGCCTCGCCTCGTCTAATATAATCTGATCTGCCGAGCGCCGAGGCAAGCAGGCGTGCGTGGCCAAGGGGACACGGGCGGCAGGCCAGGCCCGCTGGCCGGCGTGCAGCGGGCCACGCAAGGGGACGCGACAATGGAAAGCAACGGTGGCACTAGCTAGCTAGGCTCCAGTTTGGCGGATCCGCGGACAAGGCAAGCGGTCAGGCGCAGGATCGCGTTCGGTTTGTTAATGAAGATGCCGCCGGCTGGACGTTGGCCGCACGTATGTGCAGAGTCGCACATGCATGGCTTAGTACTAGTTTACACTGCTCACTGATGATACAGAGACGGGCGCATGCATGCAGGTGACGCTTCGCTGGAGTAGCAAAAGGATTGTACGTGGCACAAGCATGTGCATGCTCCGCCTCCCCGCCATCTTTATGTTTCTCATAAAATTTAAATGTACGTATGTTATTTCTGGCAGACAAGGATAGATTTCACGTACCATTTAAAAAAAATATATCGATTCTCTTAAAAATAAGGATTCACCTGCATCAAAATTGGACTCTTGCTTGTTAGTGTGTTATGCACAGCATGATTTGCATCTTTTTTTACTTATTGTGCAATTATTGTATACTTTTATGAAAAATCTTAATATTAATTGCCACAACATGCGGTTTGCACTGTTTCAGAAACCAGAAATGTAGCAAGCATCGAAATGGTGTGATTTAATAGTTTGTTTAAATTGGGGGGAGAGCTATAGGGAGGCATGAGCCGATCCCCAGACCCCAGCTGAACTTCTCCACTGATGGCGCAATGCCAATAGTCAGTGGCGGCACGAGCGAGTTCGAGCCGGCTCGCGAGCCAAACGAGCTAGAAGATTTAATAGACTAATAAGTAAATTATTAATTAATAATAATATATGTATATTATATACGTAGTTTTAGATGATATTATGGTTATATTTTATTATTATAGTATGATAGAGTAGATTTTAAGATATTAAGATCATATAAATACTATAATTTTTTATGTTATATATATTATTGTGGTAATTTTAAATTTAACTATAGCTCGCGAGCCTAACGAGCCAGCTCGCGAGCTTAATGAGCCAAACCGAGCCAAGATTTTTACTCGTTTCCTTAACGAGCCGAGCCGGCTCTCGACATCCACCCCTACTTGAGATCCGGCGATCTTTCCCGGCGTCGCTTTTTCGTGGTGTCGTCACCACGTACGGCGGGCAACAGCAGCACTGCAGCAGAGTTGATCTAGATTAGTTCATATCTTACTCATGCTAAATCTGATTTCGGTGATTCCTATGCTCCAACGATCGTATCAACATGTAGAATAAACAACAAGGGAGCGAGCATTCATGTGACGCGAGGTCCGGGAGGCGCCGGTGGCGGTGGGGTTCGATCGGTTCGTCCGGCCTTGCCACCGTACGCCCTGCCCACATGCCACATGCCGTGCAACGCTTCGTTATTCCTCCCGCTTTCCTGAAGACAAATCCATCCCCTCCGACGCATCTTGTTTGTACTAATATTTTGATAAAGGCAGCCGGGTCTTGGCTCGGTCGCTGCGTCCAGGGATAGCACGGGGAGTGACGGTTAGCGGACGAGGAGAGGAGGCAAATTAACCACGGCGGCCACGTGCGGGGCCACGCCGGGAGCGCGGAGGCACCACGCCACCCGGCTGGGGCAGGCCGGCGTGCAGCGGGCCACGCGACAATGGAAAGCAACGGCGGCGTGGAGCACCTACTGCACGTCTGCACCGGCGGTGGCACTAGCTACTGTACTTATTAGCTAGGCTCCAGTTTGGCGGATCCACGGACAAAGCAAGCGGTCAGGCGCAGGATCGCGTTGGGTTTGTTAATGATGATGATGATGCTGCCGCCGGCTGGACGTTGGCAGCACGTACCTGTGCAGTCGCACATGCATGGCTTAGTAGTTTAACTTACTGCCCAGTGCCCACTGATGATCGATCACGATCATCATATAGTATGAGAGACGGCCGCATCCAGGTGATGGTGATGCTTCGCTGGAGTCGTAAAAGGATTCTACGTGGCACAGGCATGTGCACGCGTAACGCGTCCCCGCGCCTTTATGTTTCTTGAAATTACTTCTGATAAAATTTAAGTGTATGCTATTTCTGGAAGACATAATTAATGATTCCATCTGCCATTTAAAAAATATTAATTCTTTTAGGAAAGGATTAATCTGCATCAAAACTGAACTCTTGCTAGCTTGTTAGTGTACGATGGTCAACATGATTTGCATATCTTTTTCCTACTTATTGGTCAATTATTGTATACTTTTATGAAAAAAGCTTAATATTGCTACAACATGCTTTGCACTGTTTCAGAAAACCAGAAATGTAGCAAAGCATCCAAATGGAGTAATTCAATATAGCTGCTTGTTTTAATTGTGGAAGAGGGAGGCATGAGTCGATCCTCGCCTGAACTTCTCCGCTGCCGCAATTCCAATAGTCAGTGGCGTCATGCAACAGTGGCGATGGTCGGGCCGGCAGAGGGTGCCCAACGCAAGCTAATTAGATTACGGCGAGAGACAGGCCATGTGTACGTACATCGTCGGTGCGTGTGGGGGGACTTGCTGGCACACTGCATGCCTGGTGTTGATGGGAACGTATGTACGCGGACACTGCATACATCGCACCTGCGCGCGAGTACATCTCGATCGGCCTGCGCTCGCTAGCTGTGCATGCGTTCGTTTGTACCCCGTGGTGAGCAGCAGTACGTGTACTGCCTGCCCTGTACGTACGTCCAGCTGTCCTGTTAATAAGTGCACTGCACACGCGTGGCCCTGCATCTATAGAATTCCAAATGGGCCGCCCGGCCCTAACCCGGCACTACCCCGATTTGGCCCGGCCCGATGCGGCCCGGCCCTATGTAGGCCCGGTGTTCCTTTGTGCCGGGCCGGGCCGGGCTGCCGTGTCGAGGTGGCGGCCAAGGCCCCCCAATAACATTTCCAGCAACTTTGTTACAGAGGAGGACCCAGACTTCCCGAGGACGTTGTTTAGGGGGGGGGGATTCGTTCTGCACCCAACCTTTGCCTGTGTGTTAGGGTCACCCGCTTGAAGCCGCATGTCGTTCCGCTCTGATGAAGATCTCTTTGTCGTCAATCTTGTTATCTGGAGTTTAGCTCTAGTTCTGTTTTTAGTAGCGCTACAATGCTACCGTCACCTGTAATGTCTTTTGTGCTGAACCATCTGTTGTAATAATGTGAACCAGCATCCTGGGACTGGTATTTGTATCACATTAAGTTCTCTCTTTCGAGGGGACGCTTCAGCCGCGCCGGCCTCCCTCGCAGCCGCCGGGCGCAGCAGCTTAGGCCGCGCCGGCCTCCCTCGCCGCCGCCGTCGCAGCGGCTCCGGCCTCCGCCGGCTTCGGGCCAGCCAGGCCGATGGCCGACCGTGCCACCGTGCCGGCCCGCCCGAAAAGTAGGCCGTCGTGCCCTTGTGGTTGATTGACTCCGGTTGCTCTCGACACATGACCGGAGATCAAAGGTGGTTCTCAAGCCTCACCCCGGTGATGACAAGGGAGTACATCACTTTTGGGGATAATGGTAAGGGTAGAGTGCTCTCAGAAGGTGATATTCAGGTGAGTGAGAAGTTTGTGTTGAAGCGTGTTGCTCTTATCAAGTCGCTTGGCTTTAATTTGCTTTCAGTCTCTCAGCTGCTTGATGAGGGCTTTGAAGCGTCCCCTCGAAAGAGAGAACTTAATGTGATACAAATACCAGTCCCAGGATGCTGGTTCACATTATTACAACAGATGGTTCAGCACAAAAAGACATTACAGGTGACGGTAGCATTGTAGCGCTACTAAAAACAGAACTAGAGCTAAACTCCAGATAACAAGATTGACGACAAAGAGATCTTCATCAGAGCGGAACGACATGCGGCTTCAAGCGGGTGACCCTAACACACAGGCAAAGGTTGGGTGCAGAACGAATCCCCCCCCCCCCTAAACAACGTCCTCGGGGACAAAGTCTGGATCCTCCTCTGTAACAAATTAAACAAGGGTGAGTACATACGTACTCAGCAAGCACAAACACATCCACGGAAGGAATATAGCAGAAGCATGCTAGGAGATAATCAAGGGCAGGTTCAAGGTTTATTTGCAACAAAGCTAACTTTTACACATGCAGAGGTTTATTTTATAAACAGACTTTCACAACCAATTTTATTTGTGGCATCAATAAACATAGTTGTCTGTCTCACGATAAGATCAAGATTTTTATGCTACCGGACTTCCCATCCGTCGTAGCCACAGACAAAGTCTTTCCCAAAACAACTCACACCATATCTCATTCCCAAAACAGAGGACTAGTGAAGTGTCCAAGCCGTAACTCGCCCAATACCGTGGACACGGCTATCCGGATAGGTATTAACTCTGCAGAGGTGTACAACCACAAGTAGGCTACCACAACATGAACACCTTAGTGCCAGTGTAGCTCCTTCAAAGCCATTACCCACCATAGCTAGACTGACAAGTTACCACAAAAGCGACCAGGGGGCTAGCAACCTAACAACGAGGTTCTACCCGGGGGCATATTTCACATAGATCGTATCCCCGTCTCCATGGCCCTTTGTTGCTCACCAGCACACCACATAACCAACAGGTTAACTAGTGGGATTTATGTTAGGCCGTTGCCTCATACAACGGTCGAGTGGTGGTACATTAAAAAGGGTTAGGCTAGATGACACATCAACATCATCCAAAAACTGTGACAGGATAGACATCTCCCACCGTGCGCAACCAAAGAGGCTCGAGCGCACCTCGGCATTCCACACAAGGAATACCGTC
Source organism: Echinochloa crus-galli (assembly GCA_900205405.1). Classification (NCBI taxonomy): domain Eukaryota; kingdom Viridiplantae; phylum Streptophyta; class Magnoliopsida; order Poales; family Poaceae; genus Echinochloa; species Echinochloa crus-galli. The sequence goes on from OAMR01000279.1 coordinate 697,090, forward strand.
TGTCTCATCCCACACGGATACTCATTTTATTCACCAAAATTCACTTTTTGTTTTAAAACACACACGCAGTTGCTTTTGTAAACATCAGATGATTTTAATGGAGGGTATAATAGTAAAACAGTCCTAAGCATTTCTAGCAGTGACTAACATTCAAACAGAGCAATGTCATATTCAAACATTGATCTAGGTTGTCAAGGGACAGTCATAACAATCAAGGAATGGCTATTAAACCGGGTTTAGCAATAAATCATGCAAGTTTTATAAAACAGGCCATGGGTTGTGTTTATAAAAAATAGGACAAAAATATGCATCAAAGGATGGGATTACACTTGCCGTTCTCTCAACCCTCGGGGGATTCCTGCCCGGGGTCTTGGTCTCCCAGCTCCTGCTCGTAACCCGGCTCCTCCTCGAGTCCTTCCTCGGTCACAGCGTGGTCTAAGGCACACACAAGCAAGCATACCATGAATAACAGAAAATAAAGTTTTTGCTGAGCTCCGAAAGAAAAAGAACGGGGAAAAGATAAGAAATGGTGATGGCATGATTATTTCTGGAAGTGTGTTGGAAGGCTTGGCTGAAGTACAACAGAAAGGTGGGTGGCGGAGTTTGGGGTTGATCCGGGCTAAAATGGCGCATAAAATGATACGCCATTAATGATCAGGAGGGTGCTTAAATAGGATTAGGACTGCTTGATAGTGTTTGGTAACAGTCTAGGGATTAAACTGCAAGTTACAAGGGCTTAGGCGTAAGGGTTTTACACTGGGGAGGGGCTTGGTTGTAAATATAAAAGTCTGGGGGAGTCCGGAGGAAAATATATGGGCTTTAGGACTGTTTTAAAAGGAAAAGGACCTATCTGTAAATAACCAAAAGTACAGGGGCTTCTGGGAACATAGACACAGAGAGAGGGAATAGGGCCTTGGACTGCGGGTTGGAATAGAGAAAAGGGCAGGGGGTTATGCGCTAAAGTGTTTTCTCCCTCCTCGAAACAGAACAGAGGAGGGGAGGGGAGCGGTGGCCGGCGGCGACGGTCGGCCGGCTTGCCGGCGTTCCGGGTGGCGGCGGTGGGCTAGAACAGGGGGAAAAGGAAGAGGAGGCCATGACG
>OAMR01000279.1:698469-730855 GCA_900205405.1 Echinochloa crus-galli
GTGCGCGGGGGGAGGAGGCGTCAGCGGGCGGCGCAGCTCGGAACGACGGTCGGCGCGGCAAGTGTGCGTGCTGGTGGGCCGGCGCCGTGCTTGGCGGCGAGCGGCGTGCGGCGCGTGCGCGAGCTGGTGGGCGCGCGTGCGCCCGCAGCTTGGTTGGCACAGGGGCGGGGCAGCGGCGGTCGGCGTGGCTTTGGAGCGGCGGTGACACGGCAAGTGGCGTGGCGGCGTTTGCTCGGGCAGAGCGGAGCGGTGTGCAGCGACGGGCGGCGCGGCTAGTGGGTGAGCCGGTGAGGGTGAGGAGGTTTAGGGTTTGGAGGGGATTATATATTGCTGGGCCTTCGAAGGCCTCGAGCCGTTATCGGGCCGGCTATTTTCGTGCCGTGCCTCGGGCCGGCACTACGGGCCGAGGTGGCGGCCCAGGCACTAAAGTCCCTTCGTGCCGGGCCGGCCCTAGGCACTATCGATCGTGCTTAGAGCCGGGCTAGTGTCGTGCTTTTTAGGGTCGTGCCTCATGCCGCCCATCGTGCCCGGCCCATTTGGAATTCTATACCTGCATCCTCGTCGATGATACTCATATCAATCCCGTACGTCGTGCTCGTGTGCACATGCTAGCACACGCGGAGAGGTGGCTGATGGGATCGTACTCGCCTACTCGTGCGCACGCACGTACGTACGCAACGCAGGCGCCAATATTATTGTAGCTGAAATTAGTAACTCGGCAGACGGCCTACGGAACGATGCCCTCGCCCTTTTTCTTCCTTTGGGCTCGCTGGCTTGGACGTACGACGTGGGTACGTAGTACGTGGCCTACATGCACGCTCGACACACAGCAGACCACTGCCAGCGCGTTGTCGATCAGTTGAGCTCGCGCCAAGTAACAACACGTACTACACGTATTCCGGTAGGTGGTTAACGTTGCCTCACGCTAGCTACGCCTCTGCGCCGCCCATGCCCTGCTGTTGGCCTGCTGCCTCGGATCGGAGCAGCTGCAGGCCGGGTACGCGGCTCGTGAACGACAGCCTAACCTAACTACACCACTCCTATACGTGTACTGCCTCGGCTAGGTGTGGGGGCAAACAGGGTTGATGGGTTTGATGAGGTAGGCACAGCGCACACGGCCGGCACAGGTCATGGTCGTGACTTGTGAGCGAACCCCGGCCCGTTTGTTGCCTAGTGCGCGCAGGCGGGCTTTAACTAATTTGGATTATGGGATAATCACTTTGTTGCCAAAAGTGGCTGATGCTGAAAGAATTCAGCAATATACCTATTTGCTTATTAAACTGTCTTTATAAATGGCTAACTAAGGTCATTACTCTAAGACTAGAACCTGTGGCTGAGAGGTTAATCTTACAAAATCAAACTGCTTTTATGAGAGGTAGAAGCATAATGACTGGGGTTATGGCTTTACATGAAACAATGCATGAAACAAAAAGAAGAAATGAATGTGGAATTATTCTCAAGCTTGACTTTGAAAAAGCATATGATAAAGTCAGCTGGGATTTCTTGCTGGATAGCTTTAAGAGAAGAGGGTTTAGTGATAAATGGTGTGGATGGGTTAAGCATGTTGTGCAGGGGGGCACTGTGAGTGTGAAAATTAACGATAAAGTGGGCCCGTACTTCACTAGTCATAAGGGGGTAAGACAAGGGGACCCATTATCTCCGATCTTGTTTAATTTTGTGGCTGACTGCTTGACAAGGATGATTAGGCAAGCTCAATATAATGGTAGAATTACCGGGCTTGCTAGCAATCTGATTCCGAAAGGAGTGTGTATTTTACAATATGCCGATGATACGATCATTTGTCTGTGAGATGACATGGAAGATGCTAGAAACTTAAAAATTCTGCTTTATCTCTATGAACTGATGTCAGGATTGAAAATTAATTTTCCAAGAGTGAAATAATCTTGATAAACGGTGATGAGAGGAAAAATATAGAATATGCTGAGCTGTTTAATTGTAAGATTGGTTGTTTCCCTATCAAGTACCTAGGGGTCCCTGTCAGCCCAAGTAGGCTGCATGTGGCTGATTGGGCTCCTTTGGGGGAGAAGAACGGGAAAAAGCTAATTGTGTGGAATGGTAACACGTTATCGATTGCTGGTAGGGCCACTTTGATAAACTCTAGTCTGTCCAGCGCATTTGTATACCATATGTCTATGTATCTGCTCCCTCAAACCACAGTTAATGTATTGGATAAACAAAGAAGATCCTTCTTTTGGCAAGGAGGGGGGCAAAAAAGAAAGTATCATTTGGTTAAATGGGAAAAAGTGTGCTTATCCAAGGATAAAGGAGGTTTAGGGATAAAGGATATTAGGAAAATGAATCTGAGCCTTTTATGTAAGTGGTGGTGGAGATTAGACAATGAGAAAGGGATTTGGCAGGATATAATCCATGCTAAATATCTTAGAGGCAACGTGGTGAGTGGGGTAAGGATGAGAATGGATGATTCCCAGTTTGGAAAGACCTTCTCAGGGTTAGAAATATTTATTTGAGAGGACGTGGCTTAAAAGTTAAAAATGGTAGGAAATGCCTGTTTTGGAGTGATATCTGGATTAGGGATAAACCCCCGTGTGTGTCTTTTCCAATTCACTTTGACTTGGCTTAGAAAAAGAGATTACTGTCTATGACATCCTTGCCCAGCAGGGGAGAATAAGATTCTCAAGATGGTTAAATGACATCCTCTTTGGACAATGGTTGGAAGTGGTTGATGAAGTATACCATTATACCTTTTCTAATGAGGAAGATATGATCTACTGGAAATGGTCTAAGAATAAAGTTTTTACTACAAAATCAGTGTATAACTATCTATCAAGTGGTACGGGAGCTCACAATAAACATATTTGGAAAGCTAAAATTCCATATAAAATTAAGATCTTTTGGTTACTGGAAAATAATGCTATCCTCACCAAAGATAATCTGGTTAAGAGGAAATGGGTTGGGGATTCTTCATGCAGGTTCTGTGATCAACCTGAAACAGTTGAACATTTGTTCTTTACATGCCCTGTTGCTAAAGTAGCTTGGGGGATTGTTGGTTTCTGCTTAGGAACAAACTCTATTCCACAAAATTTCAGACAATACAGGTGTTGGATTGAGAAATGGCTCCCTGGAAGTGGGAGTTTATATCAATTCGGATTGGCTGCGATGTGCTGGTCTATTTGGAAATGCAGGAATAAAGCATGTTTCGATCAGAAGATGATCAGGAACCCAGGGGAGATAATCATACACGCTTGTTCGTTTATGTCTTTTTGGGCAGGTCTGTGCAACGTGGAGGTGCAAGGCAAGATTTTGGATGGCGTCAAGATCCTGCTAGCGTGTGCTCACCGAGTTCTGGCAAGGCAACAGACTGCCCCGCTTCTTCTCCTTCCGGTGGCTCCTGGAGATGGCATGGACGCTGAGGATGATCAGTAATGGCGGTTTTGGTGTAGGAAGTTGATGGTGGGACTTTCAGTATCTTATCATGTTAGTAGCTGAAGTAAAAACTTGTAATAATCGCTTGGTGTACTGACTAAGGTCGTTTTGGGTCTGTGCTCCTGGCATCTGGGAAGCCTGGGTGTGAGGAGTGCCGGTAGGCTAGCTTGAATCAGGTTAGGTCTATCGGGAGACAGGCGCGCGCTCTTCTTCTGCCCGTTCATCTGTATTCTGAACTATCTGATATTTCCGTTGTGAAATGGAAATGGGGCAGGGCCTCGTCTCGAAAAAAAACTAATTTGGATTGCTGACCTCCTGCTAGCTAGCTATTTTTGGTCTGCTAGCTATATATTTCTTCGTTCGACCCGGCCGACCATCGTTTCCTCCCACGAGATGTTTGAAAACTGCCTCGGCGCGTACGTGGAGGATATCTGGATATACCAATCTTCCTCTGCCCGGTAAGGACACAGGAATGTTCAATATACCCGATCAAAGAAATAGACATCATGGTGTTTGTCTTGTTTTGATGACCGATCTTCTTCTGGATCGACCATCTTCCACAAACGGATAATGAGACCCGGTACGGAGTAGTCGTTTTCGTGCACAAACGTCCAGCGAAGAAGTATTCCGTGCATGCCTTGTCCCGTGTTTTTTTTGTCTGAAGCGGCTGCGCTGTCCCGTGTGTGTTGAACTCCAATGCAAATGGCTCACGGTCACGGATCACATCGACTGAACTTGGCCCAATCGACCGGACAAACGAGCTAGTCATCGACGTGACATCTATACAACACCAATATAATAATCTGGACGAGGACAAGTAGGCAACGGCCGCGCGTGATGCACGCATGATGTCTACATGCATGTGTACATACGTGCAGACGGATATGCATAGTATATGCACGGCTGAACGTGCATATATGGCTGTGTTTAGTTCCAAAAAGTGTAGGAGAAAGTTTGGAAAAAATGTCACATCGGACACTGTAGCGTACTGTAGCACCTTTCGTTTGTTTGTGGTAAACATTGTCCTATCATGACCTAACTAGGCTCAAAAGATTCGTCTCGTCGTGTACATCAAAACCATGCAATTAGTTTTTTTATTTACCCACGTTTAATACTCCATGCATGAGGAGAGAGATTTGATGTGATAGGTGGATAGTGATGTTTGGAGAGAGAATTTTAGAAATTTTGATGATGGGATGGGAAACTAAACACAGCCGTAGTGGAAATGCTGGTGCTTCTACTGTTAGTTGTACTACTACTAATCCTCGCGGTCTTTAAACCAGGTATAGAACTACTCCTGTATGTACAATGTACTACTGAAACCTGGAATACAAACCGTACAAGCCTCAGTATTTTTTTAGATAATGAAGCCTCAGTATTTGATTTGGTTTTATTTGATTCAATCCGCTAGGACAGTGGATGAAAACGACGGATGAAGGGGATGGGGGAATTTTGAGTTTGTTGCTGTTGTTGCAAACGGACAAACGCGGCTATAATTGTTTTTGTTGAACGCGCGGAGCCTCCCTCCTGGTGAGGGGCTCCGATTTGTTTTTTTATTTATTTTTGTTTTTGCTTCTACCGATACGGTGGGGCCCGCAGGCGCGTTGGGACCCGCGAGATCACGCCGCGCGCAGGTTTCCCGTTTGATTTGTATGGCGTACCAACGAGCTTCTCCACGGACTTCAAGCATTGACGATGAAACTGAAACTCGCTCCATTCCATAAAACTTGACGTTCAAGACAGCGATATGGTTTCCAAAACACAACTTTGACCTCTTATTATTATATAAATATTTATCGAAGAGTGATATATGTATATACAGAGAAATCAGATGTCTATTCTTTTGGTGCTGTTTTGTTCGAGGTCCTCTGTGCTCAGCTTGCATTTGATTCCAATCTTGCAGACGAACAAGAAAAGTCCTTGTTATGTCGGGCACTGCGATGCAAGGAGGATTATGGGCAATCTTGATCAGATCATTGACCCATACCTATTGGGAAGAATCAATCCGTGGTGTCTGAACAAGGTTGCCGAAACAGCTGAGAAGTGTGTTGCTAAACAGGGTATTGACCGTCCATCCATGGCAGATGTGGTCTCGGACCTGGAGTATGCTCTTCAGTTGCAGGTGAGTGCAGAGGCGAGTGGAGGCAAACTGAAGAACAGAGCAATGGGATGCAAAGTGCTGTTCTCTTGGACCGGACGTGGTGGAGACGGTGGAGGCTTCGGCAACGGGGTGGCGATGGAGGCAGGGAAGTGGATCTTGGTCAGACTTGGAGGATGGAGCTCGGCGTGTTGAAGTGGAGCATCTGGTTGCTGTGGACTCATGGCGGGGTTCAAGTGGCAGGGGAGTCAACAGGACGGCAGCGGAGGAGGCGGAGTCGAGCTCGGTACAGACCCGAGCAGCAGCGCCGACAGGAAGAAGGGGATCGACCGGATCTGCCAGGCAGACGGCCAAATCCACGTCCCCAGGCGCCGGATCGACTGCGAGGAGGCGAACCAAGGTCGCCGGCGAGCAGATCGGTACCAAGGTGGGTGGGGATGGAGGGACATGGATCTGCTTCGAGATGAGGTGGGGTGGAGTTTATTTTATTTAGACTCACCATGGGAAGGCGGCGGCGACACTAACAGCGTCGGTAAGGGAGAAAGTCCCCATTTGGGAGCAACTAAACTAGACTAGCTAAAGAAGTCTAAAAACGACGCGAGGCCGGCCCACCTCCTCTCGCCGCCGACAGGACCGCCGGAGGGAAGAGAGGGGGGGAGGGCGGATCTGGGAGACCTCAGGGAGCTTGGGGAGGAGAGGGATGTGAGGTGAGCCCGTATACATTTGCGATTTTTTGGATTTCGCTTTGCTATGCCACCCCAGTGAAAGAGTTTGTATTTGTTTTCTTCTTGTTCCTTCCAGATTTGTCTTTAGTGGACTGGCAGCAGCTTCCTTGAACATGCATCCTCAAAGTCACCCACCTCCAAAGAATCTTAAACGGTTGAACTTTCCTTGTTTGTGCGCAAAGCTGAATGAGCTGACTCGGCTGCACAGAGCGTGGCGCGATTCTTTATAGGCGGTGTTCACTTCCCTTTAAATTCAAAACTTCCTCCAAACTTTCTCTCTCTAAACTTCACTATTCACTATCGTATCAAATCTCTCTCCTCATGCATTGAGCATTAAATGTAGGTACATAAAAAACTAAGTACATGGTTTCGATGTACACGACGAGACGATTTTTTGAGCCTAGTTAGATCATGGTAGGACAATGATTACTACAAACAAACGAAAAATGCTACAATATTCGATGTGACATTTTCATCCAAATTTGAAAAGGGAAGTGAACACCGCCATAGTCTCTCTATCCATCCATTGCTATCTCTATCTTCCATTTGGCTGTGTTTAGTTAGAAAAAGTGTAGGAGAAAGTTTGGAAAAAATGTCACATCGGACACTGTAGCGTACTGTAGCACCTTTCGTTTGTTTGTAGTAAACATTGTCCTATCAAGACCTAACCAGGCTCAAAAGATTCGTCTCGTCGTGTACATCAAAATCATGCAATTAGTTTTTTTATTTACCTACATTTAATATTCCATGCATGAGGAGAGAGATTTGACGTGATAGGTGGATAGTGATGTTTGGAGAGAGAATTTTGGAAATTTTGATGAGGTAACGGGGAACTAAACACAGCCTATATCGACGACTACTTGCCGTGTCCGGTGTCCCTAACCAGCACGTCGTCGTCCACTGGGACGACGGCGTCGAGTCGACCAGCAAGGAATCCAGCTGCAGGACGCAGACTTTTACACTGCACGTTTTGTTTTGTTGGCTGGTCCAAACTCCAAACTCTATCCGGGCCCAAGCACGGGTGAGTCTTCTCTGCAGAAAAAGCACAAAGAGGCCCAAGTCAGTCTACTGTACTGTGCGTGTGTCATATCTCATCGGAGCTTATTTCCTTTCCTTGCCGTGCCATTTCTGGTCTCTAAAATTCTCTGTAGTCCTCTAGATGACAGGGATAGATGAACAGATCATATACTACGTCAACTCAAGCCCCTTGTGGCCTTGTGTGCCGGCCAAGAGTGGGAATATTACACATCATGTATTGACAACATGAACGGCTGGTACGTAAATTTGTCTGGTCCGATCCTAGGTTGTCCTAGTGATTCTGATTCACATATTTTCACCATTGCTAAACTGTGCTGAAAAAAGAACGCAACCAAAATTGAATGGTTCTTGATGAAAGGAAAAGGAGACTTGATGAGCTGGTGGATTAGCATTTAGCCTTGTATATATTATTATACCTAGCTTAATGTAGCTGGATTTTGTTCCTTTATGTTCTTTCCCTGCTTGTTCCCCAGTATACCTGAGCATTTTTAGCCCGGCCCGACCGGGCCCGGGCCCGGCCCGAACCTGGCCCGCCCACGGACCTTACTGGACGCGTGGTCACAGATCTTGGAGCCCGAGAAAATAAATCTTGGCCCGAGCCCGGCCCGAAATGCTGATTTTAGCTATTTTACACTATAAAATACACGGGCGGCCCGCCCAAGCCCGGGCCCGGCCCGAGCTCGGCCCGAAAATTGAGGCCCGGTGTGTCCAATGGGACGGTCATGGACATGATTTTCTCGGCCCGAAATAACCGGATTTTTTTTAGGCCTGGCCCGAACCCGGCCCGGCCCGAAAAATGCTCAGGTATATTCCCCAACTGGTTTCACTTTCTCCGCGACGACATTCGGTTGATCCTTCAGTTTCATCCGTGTTAGGGAGGAAAACATACAAAGTCCTGCGTGCACGCGTCATGGAAGAACCACATAGCACCAACTGCCAAACTACAAAAGAGAAGCTAAAACTCGTCACAATCCCTACGAGCACTGCACACCATACATCTAATAAAGTGTTGGATCAGCTAGCAGCGGCTTGCTCATCTCCCGAAGCTGCGCTCCCTGTTGGCGGCGCCGGCGCCGGCCGGTACCGCGAGGCTGCCGAGCAGGGTCTTGGCGATCTGCACCTTGAGCTGCCCCCGCTTGAGCGGCGGCCTCTTCTCCTTGTTGCCGCCGCAGCCGTTGTAGGGGTACCCGTACTCCATAGCTAGCTTCTCCGCTTCCTTTCCCTCTCGCCGGCCGATCGTTCTGTGCGTGAGCCCGGTGGCCTGCGCTTCTGGTGAAGAAGAGAGCTGGGTGGCTATGGCTTGGGGAGGGAGTGTGCAGGGCAGCGTGCAATTTTATAGCCGGAGATTTCAGACATGTTGTGTTGGGAAATGGAAGCACGCGTTCTTATCTGTGGGTCCGGGAATAAAGTTGCGCGCTTGTTTTGAGCATGTGGGTGTCTCTGTTGCGAGTGGGGAAGGTGTCACTTGACTTCTCAGGAGTTCTTCGAAGCATCCATGAAGGGACAGGATGAGGAAGGGATTACAAAAATATTCAAAATTATAAAACTTAAAATCCCGTGGTATTTTTGTATGGGGAATGACCTGCTAATTACTAACTTCGTCCGCAGTGACTAAACTAAACCTTGAAAGGTTGTCACATGAATACCAGTATATGTAAAATAACTTTTTTCAGTTCAAAATAATTAAGAAGTATATCAGTGTTGCTACAGTGCTGATATAACCGAAATTTGGAGGCCTGATGTGTGTTTTATAGATATTCTAAATGTTTCAATTTACATGTAAGAGAAACAAGAGGGGAAATGTCCATTTAGTGTGTCAAGTACATAGTCTCATGTATACCTGAGCATTTTTAGCCCGGCCCGACCGGGCCCGGGCCCGGCCCGAACCTGGCCCGCCCACGGACCTTACTGGACGCGTGGTCACAGATCTTGGAGCCCGAGAAAATAAATCTTGGCCCGAGCCCGGCCCGAAATGCTGATTTTAGCTATTTTACACTATAAAATACACGGGCGGCCCGCCCAAGCCCGGGCCCGGCCCGAGCTCGGCCCGAAAATTGAGGCCCGGTGTGTCCAATGGGACGGTCATGGACATGATTTTCTCGGCCCGAAATAACCGGATTTTTTTTAGGCCTGGCCCGAACCCGGCCCGGCCCGAAAAATGCTCAGGTATATTCCCCAACTGGTTTCACTTTCTCCGCGACGACATTCGGTTGATCCTTCAGTTTCATCCGTGTTAGGGAGGAAAACATACAAAGTCCTGCGTGCACGCGTCATGGAAGAACCACATGAACAACAGCCCTATCTTGACCAATCTGCTAACATCGTGCATATATATGGCTCATGTTTTTTTTTGCTCTTTTCTTGCTTTATTTTCCACCTTTATATTTATTAATTTCTTTCTCCATCCTTTTGACGACATTTCGAGACTGAAACAGTTGGGCGCTGCTGATGGATCGTCTGAACGTCTCTGTGCGTGATGAGGCGTCGTGTGAATCCAACCGAACCCATAAGCTGACAATCTGGTGACTTAAATTGTGTTTTTTAACGGATGGCGTCCAAATAAAAAGTCATTTTGTGATGATAACCTGTCGGCAGAATAAAACACGTACGTACTGTGGACCCGCCCACGTACACAGGCCTACCTCTCTCGCTCGTGCGCCGCCGTGCGGTAGGTGTAAAAGGTCACGGGTTTGCTGTGCACCGTCGAGAACAAGTCATTCCTCGATCTTCAGTCTTCATCATCGCCCGCCTCTCGTACGTGTGGGTCCTTGATCTACAGTCGAGCGCTAGCATTGCGTCAATGCGCGACCGTGTGCCTACCGTTTCTGATTCTTCCACAAATCCGCAGGCTAACCAAAACGCCAGCGCTGCCGCGTTGGAGTGGAGCACAAGCTGTAAAAACCACTAACAAAACATTTATATTATTTCTGCTCTTTCCTCCTCACCTTGTACCAAACACTGCTCCTGCTTCCTCTTCAGCTTTTGAACCAAGGATTCCCGAAGGAAAAATGCAGGATTCTAGAATCCTATAGAGTGAGCACTGTACATGCCTTTGGTTCGTAGGATTATCATTGGACCTCAGGAATTTCGGAGAAACAGATCCTTTACGGTAGATTCTGGAGGAAAAACGTAGGAGACGAAACATCTGGTCGAAGCTCTTTTTTCCAATCAGTGCGTGGGATGGAGGCAAATCGCTGAGTTTAGATAGAGAAGTCCATCACAGATCAAAAGTTTGTCAACAAATGTGGTTTTCTATTACTACCAAACAGGGGTGGAGCCAGAAATGCCCTGTTTTCTTTGATTCATCCAAACGATATCTTATTTAAAATTTTAATATTTTTCAATCCTCTGTTTTACACATGTATTCCTATCTTATTTCTGTGTTTTTCCATTCATGCGTTCCAAAGGAGCTGCTTTGTGCTAGCTCATAACCCTTATATATTGACGATTGCTATCTCGCGTTTTCACCTGATCTTCCACACACGTTCTTAGAATAGGAGGTAGATGACCTAGTAGCTTGCCTATCGATACTTCTCTTTCAAACCCCGTCTCTGTTCTTCATCCTCCCCCAAAATGCTGACATTTGTGCGTACGTGTGTAGTGGTACGGTGGCGTCGTCTCGATCATCATCATTCCCACTTCATTTTCCAGCACCTAATGCTTCCAAATCTTGTTCTAAAAGGTGCCGCTGGATGAAGCTTCAAAGCAAGCTGCCACCGGCATTGCCGTTTTCTCCTCTCAATTATTCAATCCCACATGCCCGATGCGGTCTCAATCTGCTTATTAAGCAGGCACTACTGTCGATATATTCGAATATATATACATCTGTGCATGCACAATAAAGTACCAGACAATCATGCATGAACAGCAGCTAGGTCAGGTCACCTCTCATGGCGCTGTCGATAAGCATTATCATCTCGCGCGCTCCATCTAATTTAATCTGTGTGTACGTCGTCACTCAAAGAGTGCCAACACCACAACTAATCCAACCATATTGAGGAATAAGATACGCTTTGGAAATAACACAAAAAAGTTTGGGACTTTGTATGTGCAGGGTATGCACATGCACGCACGTAAGCCACTTTGGTTGGTACTCAAACCAAGAATATTTCTGATAACGTGCGTTCAGGTCCAAATATACGACAGCCATGATATATACATGACACTAGGACAGTGGGGTGTTAGGAAATTTTCTATAAATAGAGCCTTTGCTGGTTCGTACACGAATCGAACTGATTCGCCAACTATGATGATGCATATCAGATCAAAGAATTTTTTTTTCTGGATCCCAATGCTTGGAGGACCTTTCAGGTCAAATTAGATGATGAGTTATTGAGTGATTCTCTAAAATTAGTGGAGTATAAAGGCACTTCAACAGCAAGGCAGGATCAGGAGAAGTTTAGTGGTAGTTGAGCTTGAGCTTGGGAGGTGCAATGCATTTGAGGCAGATAGGCAGTTCATTATTTGTCCCCAATGACAACTTGCCAATAGAGAAAGGTGCAAATTTTTGATCCAATTAATTAAGGCTTTGTTCCAACTTCTGTATAGGAAAAGCCAAAATGGTCTGCCAATGATGTTGTTCTAACGTGGAGTTTATGGATTCCATACATTTTTCCCATTTGTGTTTGTTCTAATAATGTCATGATGGTGTCTAACATGATGAAGGTTTAGGATTTGATATGGAAATCCTCCTTTGTTCTAATAATCTATTATTTCTATATAGTTCATACCAACTGATATCAACAAATTCTATTTATATGCTAGTTGATGTGTTGTTTTGCTATATGTTATTCCTTAAATTTGTAGTTTTATGAGACAACTTTTACATGTTAATCATCTAATAGGTTTATGAAATTTATACTCTATAAAAGTTAATCGCTCATAGAGAAGATAGCTAGCGTCCATGTTAACTGAAAGGAAAAACAGAAATTAATTGAAATGTTGATCTTTTAATGTTATTGGGGCGACCTTAGCGTGCAAATTGTATATGGTATCCTAAAAACTTAAAAATCCAAAAAGAAATTGATAATTATGCCTTATAATTTCAGACCAATCAAAATCCTAGAATCATATATAAATAAATGCATTACTTTGGGATCAGGAGATTATTGCACTGGTCCAAACCATGCATGGTCTAAATTGGAGCATTATTGGATAAACCTTCCCAGTGCTCCACAAATACCTATATCCATGTTAAGGAAACATCATGCATCATTGCTTGCTGGATTTGTTTATCTAGATAAGATTTGGCGTGTTTGATGATCTGACAAATCGTTTTGGGTTTGGTTGGCTAGCCACCATCACATGCGCATCATGTCCTGCCAATACTCAGTCCAACTTGTGTGCCACCCAGCTAGGCTGATAGATCATTGTAGTGGAGGAGATCACAATGCACCTATTAATACTAATGCACAAATATAAAAATACTATATCTAAACAAATCCAGATGTTCAAAAGAGACTTTCAAGACCATCAATATATTCATGTTGTTTACTTTGATTCCTTTAGCAGAACACATTATTGAGCAGGATTGTAGGTGTGAAGTGTAGATCCCATCTGATCAAGTTGAGGAGGACTAGTCTTTTATTTGTTGGTTATAGTAGACAAGCTATTCGAATAGAAAATCTCATCATGGTCAGCACTGCTGGCTGTCATCAGACACCTGCCATTCAGCACAAATAATATTCTCCAAAATAAAGATGCGGTGGTAAACGTTAGAGCCCTTTGAATTTCAAAAGATACATTAGGATACGGTCAAATTCAACCCTGAGCGAGCTGATTTTTAATTAATTAATTTAAGGCTAAATACAATGTCGCATCAAAAAGAAAAAAAATTGGCATGTGCGTGCGCATCTACTACGTACACCTACAGTATACGCATTCCGAGCCGTGGGCGCGGGTGGGGCCCACCACGGCCGCGCTTTGCCTCGGCCGTTGCGGCAGGCGCGCCATTATCGCGCTTACTTGTAACCGCGCGGCGCCACCGCCTCCGCCGCTTTATATAGCTCCAGAGTCTTGGTCTCGTCGCCTCTCCCCTTCGTTCCATTCACTCCGGCCATCTCTTGAGCTTTGATCTCCTCGCCTCTACCTGCCCTCCCACAGTCCCACCTTCGAAGAAGACTTGGTTGGCGGCATGGCCGTGCAAGCGCAGTTCGGCGGCCTCCTCCTCCCCGATTGCTTGCCGCCCTATGGCGTCGGCGGCGGCGGATTGGCCGACGAGCAGATGCGCGCTCTCCGGGAATACGGCGCGCTCCTGTCGGCCGCCGCAGGCAACAAAGGATGCCAGTACAACCGCGCGGCCAGCGCCGCGCAGAGCGAGCTCACGTGCAACGGCGGCGGCGCGGCGCTGCCGTCGCGGAAGCGCGGCAGGGGGGATGACTTCGACTTCGAGCATTACGTCGTCACGTCCTCGTCGGCGGCACTGCTGCCGATCCCAGGAATGCAGAAGGCGGCTGCCGCCGCGCAGTACTCGCCGTCGCCGGCGGCCATCATGGCGGACGGGATGGTGGATTCCACCATGGGCATGGCGTCGACGAGCGGGCGCCGGCGCCGCCTGCGCCACGCCGGCGCGGCAGCCCGCCGCCGAGGAAGGCTCCGGCGAGTGCGACCCTGACGACGCGCAGTCGTGCTGCTTCGTGGCCGACGCCGAGCGCGCGCGGCTGCCGGACGCCGCCGCCGGCGCCACGGCCACGTCGTCGGGGAACAACAACGGCAAGTGCCGGGCGTGCGGCGGCGCCGGCGAGGCGTCGGTGCTGGTGCTGCCGTGCCGGCACCTGTGCCTGTGCAAGGCGTGCGAGCCCCGGGCGGACGCGTGCCCCGTCTGCCTCGCCGCCAAGACCGCCTCCATCCACGTTGCCGCCGACTGACCGCGCGGTCCATCCGTCTCCGGCGATGTCGCCGACGAACTTTCGCCGAGTAATTATATTAGGCCGATTAACCCCGTTGGTTATGTTCTTTTGGTGAATATTTAGACTCGACCCGTGGTGTAGAAAAGATTAACCTCTTACTTCTACCATACTTTTATAGTGTTATACTGTTATTTACCGTGGCATCTCTTGATCTGGTCCACTGCAACCGCATGCTGTCTGCTCATTGGCGTTTTTTATTTGCTTCTTAATTTGTTTTCTTGCTTCTAAACCACTGCTTTTTTTTTTCTCGAATACGAAGGAGAGCTTCGCATCGTTGTATTAAGAAGAACGGAAACGAGTGTTCCAAAGTTACAAGACTCCGGTGGAGCTAGTCACACCAACACCTGCTAAGTAGAAGCAACAAGTGGCAAGTGCCAAAATAGAAGATCGATATTACTTCCTAATAAAACAACCTAGATGCTTAGCTCCCGCAAAGGTCCAAAGCTCAGCTTCCATCCTGATACTGTGAATGAGCTCTTGACATGATGACGGAGAGTCTCTGAACAACCGGGCATTCCTCTCCTTCCAAACGTACAACGAACAATTTAATAAGTAATTCTAAAATTTACCATGCAAAAATTGGTACACAAGCATAAAATAATTAAAAATATGAAAAATATTTTTAAGCATCCCTTAATAATACCTTAAAATTGCACAACGAAAAAAGAGGAGTGGGATGCTTACAGCAGGGCGCGAGAGCCCTGGACGGCTGGATAGAGCAGGAGCAGTAGTCAAGCTGCATTGCCGAAAGATCGCCTAAAGTTGAATTCATCACGCTCATTCTGGAGCATCGAAAGGAGTAATGTGATCAAACTATAAAATATTATATTGAAGATGATTGACCAGAGTATTTGGGATACGGTGATAATCAGTTTCTCCGGATCAGAAACCTTGCTGGACTTTACAATCTAATAGAAGCATGGGAGATTGGGGACTTGGAAGTATCTCTCTACCTATGTAAGCCGAAGACTGTAAGTGGATAGAATCGATGCAATCCAAACAGTGGTGGTCAGTTCATCACCGGCACCAATGTCCGTCAGCGGAAGTTCACAGACCAACAGATGTGTCCTTAGCATCCGCATAATCGTGTTTGGCTGATTATAGTCGCCTGTGGGCTTCTTAGTCCAGCAATTACCGGAGGGTGATGGCGGAAGAAGGAAACGCCGCGTTGGGAAATTTGGCGAGGCGCGAGTAGCATTAACCTCTTACTTCTACCATACTTTTATAGTGTTATACTGTTATTTACCGTGGCATCTCTTGATCTGGTCCACTGCAACCGCATGCTGTCTGCTCATTGGCGTTTTTTATTTGCTTCTTAATTTGTTTTCTTGCTTCTAAACCACTGCTTTTTTTTTTCTCGAATACGAAGGAGAGCTTCGCATCGTTGTATTAAGAAGAACGGAAACGAGTGTTCCAAAGTTACAAGACTCCGGTGGAGCTAGTCACACCAACACCTGCTAAGCAGAAACAACAAGTGGCAAGTGCCAAAATAGAAGATCGATATTACTCCCTAATAAAACAACCTAGATGCTTAGCTCCCGCCAAGGTCCAAAGCTCAGCTTCCATCCTGATACTGTGAATGAGCTCTTGACATGATGACGGAGAGTCTCTGAACAACCGGGCATTCCTCTCCTTCCAAACGTACCAGGAGATTAGCATGAAGAGGGAGTCTAGGCCCTTCCTTCTCTCCTTTCGCTGCTGTTTCCTCAGGTTGCACCACCAGCCAAGGAGCGTGTACTGAATGCTTTGGAATTGGCAGGAGCCTCCTCTTCCCGCGATGACTTCCCACTATACTTGCCTTGTGACTTCCCACCACTGCTTTCCGGTACATCATCAACGTATTATTCCTAGCTAGCGCCGATGTTAGGTTAAACAGATTGTAGCAATCGGCCCCCCCTTCGATTGATTCCCAGCTCCGCCACTGGATCTGGATGCAATTTCTCTGTCTTGCTGACTTGCTGTCCTCTGTTCTCTGCTTGTTTCCATATGATGAGTTGTGTTGCTCTGTTTTCCGGTTGCTTTCTTTTTACGTGGATCAGAACCCCAACACTTTCTTGATCCCGGATTTGAAGAACGTTGGCACTGATGATGCGTTACACATTTGCACGGCAAGCGGTTGGGTGGGTGCATCCAATTCCAAATCATCCGCTGCATGCACCAACGCCGCCATGTCTCTTGCTTGCGCCACGGGTCTCTCCGTACGTTAATTAACCGAGATCAACGTTGCATCCGCCACGTTTTTCCGAGGTGACGGCATCGAGTGCCCGGCGCCATCGTGGCACAGGATCAGGATCTACTTGTGCCGAGCCGCGGCGTAAAAGTAAAACATACTCCCTCCGTCCACAGTATAAGCATTTCTCGATTTCTGTACATCACCTTTAACCGCTCGTCTTATTTAAAAAAATTATAAAAATATAAATACTATTATGATATACTTAAAATATATACGATGATAAAACATGTCATAACAAAATAAACGATATTTTCATAATTTTTTTAAATAAGACGAACGGTTAAACATGAACGAAAAAAAGTCAGTAAATGCTTATACTGTAGGACGGAGGGAGCAGATACTCCTAGATTACCCGTGTGCTGCATGTCTTATTGTCTTGCCTGCCACTCACTGGCCGCGTTTAGTTCCCGAAAGGGAACGCCCGATTCGGGCCTGGCCGGCCTTACGCGCGTCAGGCCGGTCAGTGTAGCGTTTCGTTTGTATGTACGAAAAATTGTCTAAAAATTAATTAATTAGACTCAAAATGTTCGTCTCGCAGAGTACAACAAAACTATGCAATTAGTTTTTGATTTTATCTACATTTAGTACCCCATGCATGCTATGACATTTTGATGTGATGGGAATCTTCTTTTTGCATAGTAAATTTGGGAGTGTGAATTTGGGAACAGGCCACTGTCTGCTAAAGCTTTCCGAATTGTGCTCTGGTGTGGTCGGTCAGCAACTTTGTTGGTGGTGCATGGTCCTTTCCCCGTAAACTTTTTAAAATTCTAAATATAGATATATAAAAAACGAAATATATGGTTTTGATGTACACGACCAGACAAATTTTTTGAACCTAGTTAGTTCATGGTTGGACAACGATTAACACAAACAAACGAAAAGTGCTACAGTGCGGTACAGCGTCCGATGTGACTTTTCGACTAAATTGTACTCCCTCCGTCCCAGTATATAAGCATTCATAGGATTCAAATTTTATGCCAAAATATAAGCATTCCTATATATAAGACAGAATTTTATGGGTTCGTGGGGTGGGTGGAGAGTTGATGAGTAGTGTAAAATGAGGGGTATAAAGGTCTTTTAACAGTTCTGTTATTTTTAAGTTTGAAGTTGGAATGCTTACAGTGGCGTAGCTAGGATTTTAACTTAGGGTATGCCTGGTCAGCAGTCCAATACATAATTTGGTAAGATCCAACGAACAATTTAATAAGTAATTCTAAAATTTACCATGCAAAAATTGGTACACAAGCATAAAATAATTAAAAATATGAAAAATATTTTTAAGCATCCCTTAATAATACCTTAAAATTGCACAACGAAAAAAGAGGAGTGGGATGCTTACAGCAGGGCGCGAGAGCCCTGGACGGCTGGATAGAGCAGGAGCAGTAGTCAAGCTGCATTGCCGAAAGATCGCCTAAAGTTGAATTCATCACGCTCATTCTGGAGCATCGAAAGGAGTAATGTGATCAAACTATAAAATATTATATTGAAGATGATTGACCAGAGTATTTGGGATACGGTGATAATCAGTTTCTCCGGATCAGAAACCTTGCTGGACTTTACAATCTAATAGAAGCATGGGAGATTGGGGACTTGGAAGTATCTCTCTACCTATGTAAGCCGAAGACTGTAAGTGGATAGAATCGATGCAATCCAAACAGTGGTGGTCAGTTCATCACCGGCACCAATGTCCGTCAGCGGAAGTTCACAGACCAACAGATGTGTCCTTAGCATCCGCATAATCGTGTTTGGCTGATTATAGTCGCCTGTGGGCTTCTTAGTCCAGCAATTACCGGAGGGTGATGGCGGAAGAAGGAAACGCCGCGTTGGGAAATTTGGCGAGGCGCGAGTAGCGGACGAATGCGAAACCGCCGGGCGTAAAGCGCTGGTGTCGATCGGCGACGGGAATCAGCACGGTTTGATTTTTTTTTTACACACTCGGTTGGATTTGCAGGGTATGCCGGGACGATCCGCGCCTGAATGCTTATATAGTGGGACGAAGGGAGTACTCAATTTTTTTACAACTAAACACACCGACAGGATGGCCGAACAATCAAATCTGCTACGAGTAAAGTGCTAGTTCATCGTGGGGCGCTAGTGCCACTGCGCGCACTCCTTTCCCTGACGCTGCTCCCGCCCTGCATTTCCGAGTTGCAGCTCAGTACTGCACCAGTACCAGTACCGGAGTAACCCGTCGTCCTTTTTGGGTGCGCAGCGGCCCACGCACGATTGCCGGCTGTGCCCGTCGGTGCGTGCAGGTCCAGCCACTGGCCGGATCGGATCGAGCCACTGCTGCTGCTGCTGATGCACCGTGCCCGTGCGGTCCGACCGGGCAGAAAGAGAGAAATCGCAATAATGCACGGAGCAACAGGAAACAAGCCGCGTCCCGTGTACTATACGTAGCTCTTTCTTCCTTTTCTCGCGTCGCTAATTTGAGAGCCTTTTCTGGGTTTCAGGGCCGTAGCACTCGTCATCAGCTAGCCCCCCGCCTCAAGATGTGAGCAAAGATGCTAGCATGCGGATCAACCAACTACTATATCAAGCATAACTTTAAGACCTGGTGATTACCAATAACCAACCTAATTGACGATCTGTGTCCTAGCAGGTGCAACCCACCATATATCTGTGCTAGATTGGTGCATTATTGATTCCCTCAAGCTGTGGCCGGCATGCTGCGCGAGTAGTGTAGTCCCCCGCCCGTCAGTCAAACTGATAAGCCTGCCTGCCTTTTGCGACCCACGCACTCACTGGACATGCATGCACATACACGTTCTTCTTATGGTTTGGGCTTTCACCTTCTATGGTTGATGCCGAAAAATGATGGGGACTGATGGACTGTGTGTGTTGCTGTACCGTGCGCGTTTGGCAAAGTCTGATGATATGATGGAAACTAGGAGCTAGCACATGGAATGGAATGGAAATAATGCTGGCCGTGGGCAGACACCACCAAATTTACTATGCAAAAAGAAGATTTCCCATCACATCAAAATGTCATAACATGTATGAAGTACTAAATGTAGATGAAATCAAAAACTAATTATATAGTTTTGTTGTGCTCTGCGAGACGAAAATTTTGAGCCTAATTAATCAATTTTTGGAAAATTTTTTACAAATACAAACGAAATGCTACAGTGACACAATGATTACGAAGTGACATCATACTCCCAAATCCACCCTCCCAAATTCAACATCTAAACAAGGCCTAATACTTCCAAATCTTGCTCTGAAAAGTTCCACTGAATGAAGCTTCAAAGCAAGCTGCCACCGGCTGACCGGCATTGCCGTTTCCATCTCAATTATTGATTCCACACGCCTGATGTGGTCGCGATCTCCTTGAGCAGGCGTATATATAGAAATACGCAGATGTGCATGCCCAATAAATTAAAGTTATGAGCAGCAGGTAAGGATCACCTCTCATGGTGCTGTCTGATACTAACTAAGGGCATGTTTGGATACTAGGGACTAAAACTAAAGGACTAAAATTAGTCCATAAGGACTAAAATTGGTGTCTGGATCCCGAGACTAAAAGAGACTAAAACATCTTTAACTCCACGCACAAAGACGTTTCTATCCTTCTTGAGCTACCCCTCCTGTCCCGAACAAGAACTCCTCCGGCTCATCCTCCATCATCTCGTCGGCCGGCGGCGGCCACGAGCTGCGGCCGTCGCCGCTTTGGCCCGGCGGACGCGGAGCGCGCTGCAGCCTGGAGGAGACGGAAGCGCCGGCGCCGAACGACGCGAAGGGGTCTCAGCCGCGGCGCTGCCGGCGACGGGGCCGAAGCGCGGAAGGTCCATGGCAGCTGGGCGGGGTATCGGCTGGGGCCAGCGCCGCCGACCCACGGCGGCTGCACGTTGGGGTTGGAGGAGCCGGCGGCGAGAGCGTTCTCCAACGCCCAGCGCGCCAGCTTGCGGCGTGGTGGGGAGCCGTTGGGCGGCGTGACCGGCGAGGGAGCACGGACGGGCGGCGGCGGAGCGGGGAGTGGAGGAGGATGCGGAGCAGGCGACGGCGGAGGGCGGAGCGCAGGAGCGGCGGCGGCAAGGGCGGAGAAAATTGGCAGGGGCGGAGCACACCGGCGGGGGCGAAGCGGCGACGGAGTGCAAGAGCGGCGGCGGCGGAGCACAACGGCGGGGGTCGGAGCGACGGGGGCAAAGCGGCGACGGATGTGAGAAGGGAGGGAGGGAGGTGGGCGGCGGCGGCAGGGGAGCAGGAGACATGACAGGGATGAGAGAGAGTGGGGGACCACGACGACGAGATGTGTAAAAAGGCACATTTTAGTCCCTATTAGTTCCTCTTGTGGAGCTTATGGAACTAAAGGATTTTAGTCCCTTTTAGTCCTAAAGGTTTGGATCTTTAGTCCCTATTGGGACTAAATTTAGTCCCTTTTAGTTTTATTCCCTGGAACCAAACAGACCCTAAGCATTACCATTATCATTTGGCAGCACTCCATACAATTGATGTCATGATGCGGGTGTCGTCGCTAAAAGAGGTGCCAGCAACTAATCCAACCTTTGCAGAATATAATATCTCTTGTGGAACTAGGGAAAAGATTGGGGCTTTGTGCAAGTAAGCACATGCACGCACATAGATCATTTTGGTTAATACTCCAATCAGGAATATTTCTCATAACGTGCCTTCAGGTCCGAATATACAACAGCGATGATGCATGACAGTGGGTGTTAGGAAATTTCCTATAAATGGCGCCTTTGCTGGTTCCTACACGAATCAAACAGATTTTCCAACTATGATGACTATCAAAGATATATTTATATTTAGTTTTCTTGGATCGCGATGCGTGGAGAAGCTTTCGGGTCAAATTAGATGGTGGGTTACTAAGTGATTATCTAGATTAGTGGAGTATATATTCAACAGCAATAAACATTAAAAGTTTAGTTAGTGGGTTGGTTTGGGAGGTCAAATGCATTTGAGGGAGAGTGGCAGTAATACAAAATTTCCCCCATTGACATTGTTAATTAATAGAGAAAAGTGGGGGTTTTTATCTAATTATTTAAGGTTTGATTCCAACTCAAATGGTCTAGTACTAAGGATTTGGAGATTTGATCGGCCTGCTTTTTTGCATGGAAAAGACATAATGGAGTGCCCACGATGTTCTAAATGAGGAGTTTATATATATGGATTCCAAACAACTTTTCCATTTGTGTTGGTTCTAATAATGACATAATGGTGTTTGGTGTCTAATATGATGAAAGTGTAATTAAGATTTGATGCAAGCATTCCCTTTTGGTGATGATAAGTAATATTTTATTAGGGGATGGTTCAGATAGAAAGGGATATATAAGTAGTGGTGGGCATATTAATTCATAAACTTGTACTATTATTAAGATATGAGTCTGTGAATTAGCTTGTGAAATATGATCAATCACTCATTCAGAAGACCAAAGCATCCATGTTGATTGAGATAAAGTAAAAAATCTAGAAAAATCAGAAATCAATCGAAACATTGCATGTTATAATATTGGGACTAACCTTAATGCATAAATATCCACATTAGAATTTATGGTGTCCTATGAACTTCACTATTAAAAAAATGAGAGAATTATATGTCTTGAAGTTTTCACCAATCAAACTTTGGGATCAAAAGATTATTGCATTGGTCCAAACTACTCCCTCCGTTCCGAAAAACCTGACGTTTTGACAAGGTTTGGGTCAAATATTGGGAATATAAATCATCAACAACTTTTAAATTGTTGAGTTTACAAATGTGAAAACTATATGAATAGATTTGTCTTGAAAAATACTTTCATAAAAGTATACATGTATCACTCTTTAATAAATATTTTTATAATAACAAGAGGTCAAAGTTGTGTTTTGGAGACCGTGTCGCTGTCCTAAACGTCAGGTTTTTCAGAACGGAGGGAGTATTTCCTAAATTATTTGATAACCCTACCCCAGCGCTCCACATACAGTATATGAAACTGTATACATATATCTGTATCTATTTTAAGGAAACATCAAGCATTATTGCTAGCTGGATCTGTTTATCTAGACAAGACTTGGCGTTTGTTCTGACAGATCGTTTTGGGTTTGGTTGGCTAGCCACCATCGTCACATGCACACATGTCTAGCTTGCACCACCCAGCTAGGCTGATAGATTATTGCAGACAGTGGAGGAGATCACAATGCACCTGTACTATAGTAATATGCATAAAGAAATCCATATGCCCAAAAGAGTCTTTCAAGATCATCCATATATGCTGTTGTTTACTTGATTGATTCCATGAAAAGAGTATATTATTAAACAGATTGTAGATGTGTAGATCCATCTGACCATTGGAATCAGCCATCAGACACCTGCCATTCAGCACATTATTTTCCATAAAGAAACTCTAATAAACATAAACATTATGATATGGTACCCTTCAAGAGCTGACCTAATCAAAATTAATCTGAGGCAAATAATGTCGCAACAATGAGAAATATTAAAAGTATAGCCCACCTCAGTTTAATTGTGCATCTACACCTGACTGTAGCACCAGCAGAAGTGTACGCGAGCTGTAGGCGTGGGTGGGGCCCACCACGGCCACGCTTGTCTCGGCCGTTGCGGCATGCCCGCCATTATTGCGGTAACTCGTAACCGTGCGGCGCCACCACTCCCGCCGCGTATATAGCTCCAGCCCTCTCCTCCGTTTCCCTTCATTATTCCCGGCCCCTCGAGCCTTGGCCTCGTATCATCTCCCCTGCTCTCCCTCTCTCCGAAGAAGAGGACCTCGCGACATGGCCGTGTACGCGCAGTTCGCCGGCCTCCTCGCCGGCGGATTGGCCGACGAGCAGATGCGGGCGCTCCTGTCAGCCGCCGGGGGCAACAAAGGTGGACACCAGTACTACTGCTCAGCCGGCGTGGTCAGCGCCGCGCAGAGCGAGCTGACGTGCAACGGTGGCGGTGGTGGTGGCGGGTTGCCGCCGCCGCGGAAACGCGGCCGGAAGGATGAGCTCGGCTTGGAGCAGTACGTCGCGTCTTCGTCGGCGGCGCTGCCGCCGATCCCGAGGACGCATCAGGATGCCTTCGCGCAGCAGTCGCCGGCGGCGGCTGCCAGCCGCACGTTGGATTCCGAGTTGGCGTCGACCAGCGGGCGCCCGGCGACGACGGCGTCGGCTGCGGCGGCGGAGGACGCGCTGGTGGCTGAGCTGTGCCGGCAGCAGGGCGCTGATATCGACGCGCTGGTGCGCGGCATGCAGGGCGTGCTGCGGCGGCAGCGAGGCGTCGGTGCTGGTGCTGCCGTCCCGGCACCTGTGCCTGTGCAAGGCGTGCGAGCCCCGGGCGGACGCGTGCCCCGTCTGCCTCGCTGCCAAGACCGCCTCCATCCACGTCGCCGCCGAATGAGCAGCGTGCCGTCTCCGGTGATCTCGCCATTCGCCAACTAACTCCAGCTAGCCGAGTAACCAGGCCGATTGATTAACCCCGTACGTTCTGCTCTATATCGACTCTTGGAGTCGAGTCCTGATCTGATGTAAAAATGATTAACATGGTCCTTTTTACCGGCCATTCTCTCGATCCGGATGCAATCGATGCCTCGTTGTCCTCTGTTTTTCTTTTTTTTTTCTCTGCTCCTTGAAGCCCAGTTCTTGTTCTGTTCTCGGTTTGCTCTTCTTGGGTGTGTTTTCCCCGCGAAAAGTTGGTAGAAAAGTCACATCGAATATTATATCGCATTGTGGTAATTGTTGTCATACCATGTCCTAGCTAGACTCAAAAGATTCGTCTCGTAATTGTTGTCATACCATATCCTAACTAGACTGTACATCAAAGTCGTGTACATCAAAATTATATGATTAGTTTTTATTTATCTACATTTAATACCTCATGCGTGTGCCGATATTTGATGTGATGGTGATTAGATAGATTTTTTGCGTAGTGAAATTTTAAGTGGAATTTTGGAAAGTAAACACAGCCCTTTCGCGGGATCAGCTCATTTCTCATCTCATGGATCAAAATCTCAAGGTTTTTTTGTTGAACCTAGCAAAACGTCGACATTGATTATCTGTTTTCGCAATTGCACGCATCACGGTTCGGCGGATCCAAATGACCAGATCCCTACATGACTCCCGTATTCATGCAGGTAGGGAGCACAAGCAAGACAAGGGTCCATGTTGCAGCAGAGTTCCAAAGATGTCAGCCGATCTGCTGAAACGCTGATTTTTCCATTTATCTGGCGGCTGTGTCAGGTCTTTGATGCAGAGGCCATAGGCCGTGTTTAGGTAGCTCTCAAAAAAATTTTTGAGAAAGAAATCTTCCATGCATGAAGTACTAAATAAAGTATTGTAAAACCTTTTTACAGATAAGTGCAACTTTATGCGATGAATCTAATGAGCATAATTAATCAATGTTTTACTACAGTAATGCTACAGTAACCATCCTCTAATCGTGTGGTCAAAGGCCTCATTAGATTCGTCTCGAAAATTTATCTAGAGTTGTGAAGTTAGTTTCGTAAACTGCCTTTGTTTAATACCTCTAATTAGTGGTCAAAGGTACATTTATTACCTAAAAAATTTTTAGCGCCCTATCTAAACATGACCATAGGCCGTAGACTTTTGCAATTTAGCCTTTTTTCGTAAGAATTTGACATATGGACCTTGGAGAAAAGATTTCCAGAAATGGACCCATAGCACGGCGCCAAAGGTCACAGCTCCGTTGTATAACAGCACGGCATTGGCGCCGTTCTATTTTACTAGGTGATTTCGGATGATTGTGGATCCGACGTGTAATAGAACGGTGCCAAAGGTCACGTCTCCGTTGTATAACAGCACGTGGCGCCGTGCTGTTATACAACGGAGACGTGACCTTTGGCGCCGTGCTATGAATCCATTTCTGAAAATCTTTTCTCCAAGAATCCATATGTCAAATTCTTACGAAAAAAGGGTTGAATTGTAAAAAGTAGACCCATAGGCCCGCCTGCTACGCCGTGGCCACTTGAGGCCAGGGCAGCTCGGCCGTGGATCTGCCACGTTTTCTGAGGCGACGACGCCTAACTAAATATAAAATTAAAAATTAATTACTCAGTTTTGTTGTACTCTGCGAGACGAATATTTTAAGCCTAATTAATTAATTTTTAGATAATTTTTCACAAATACAAATGAAATGCCGCAGTAACGTAATGATTATAAAGTGATATTTTGCTCCCAAATTCAACCTCGCAATTTTAACAGGGGAAGATGACATGAACACGCACGCCGGCAAGAATAGCAGGATCTACACATTGCATAGCAGTGCGTTACCCCTGCCCCTGTGTGTTGCCTGCCACTCACTCTTTACGATGGATTCGGATCGGATACGTATAGATTCGAATTTGGATGTCATTTTTTACCATATTTTAATTTGAATTCGGATCAGATACGAATCTTATCGAATATCTACGAATACGAATCTTATCGGATACGAATACAAAACGGATATAACTTTTTTATCGATGAGTAAAAAATATGTTACTACTAGTGACTAAATATAATTTATTTGTTAAAAATAATATATTTAAAATTGACACAAATAGCCATATTAAATTAATTGAATTTTATTATTTTATATCCCTAGTATTATTGGACTAAAATAATTATTTGTTAGATATTTTTAAATAGTTTAGATGATGTACATCATTTTTAGGTAACAATATTAAATTACATCATTTTGTAATTATTAATGCATCATTAAAATAAGTTTTAAATAGATTTATCACTACTTTATTCTACATGGATACGAATAATGTTGTATGTTTCGAATTTTTGTCGAATACGAATCTTTAATCGGGTAGAGAAAAATACTGAAAAACGAATACGGATATATCCATTTAACATCCATATTAAAATCGAATATGAATATGGATATCCATATTAGCATTTTTTCAATATGAATACGAATAATTCAGATGTTCAGAAATCCAAATCTATCCTTACTCACTCTGTGTGCATAAAGCTTTTCTTTTTCTTTCTCGGCAGCTCTGTGAGTTTCAAGTTTCAACTGCCGCATCGAGTAATCCTTCTCTGCTGCGGTCAGCAACTTTATTTTCACTAGGTGGTTGTTGCTTGCAAATTGCGATGCAACGCGATCGTGATTTCAGTTGCTCGATCATCTTCCAGTGCATCGCGTCGCATTGGTCGCCAGTCGGAGTAATTTAGTAGAGCACCAGTCGTGGCTTGGAGTACCCTTTCAACACTTGCTGTGGCCACAGGTAGAAGCAACACTAATTTGAGAAGCAAGTAAACCATACTATACACATTATGTCTATTTGTTTCAACAAGCTTAACTGAGAGGTCAACAAGACTCTCTAGGCCTTTGAAGCTATCATCTTGTCTCACATCATCAATATAATTATCAAGTTGCAATTCCAGTTTCATCAAATCTTGGCCTTTTATGTCATTAGGGTAGAACTCAGCTAGTCTACGTACCTTCTGTGCATCAAAAGAAGCAAATGAGTTGGAAGGATTGAATGCCGACATACATGAAAGTAACTCCATATTTATCTCATCAAATCGATAATCAAGCTCTTGACTAATCTGATCAACAATACCAATATATATTTCCCTTCTAAAATGGTCATCATTTGTTTGGTTCCGGGCATAACGTGCTGATTTTCCATAAGGCACATAATTATCCTCCATAGCAATAACTTGAACACCATATTTGTTGCAAAACAATGTAACCCTTTCAAGAAATTGATCCCAACCATTAGATCTTAATTGTTGCATTCTATTCTTCGCCACATTAACAAGAGATATTGCATTGAGAATATCTTGCTCCCTTCTTTGCAAGCACTCGGATAATTCATTTGTATATCCAAGAATAAGAAACATTAAGTGTGCAACAAGAACAAACTCAAAGGATTCAAATGCTCCAACCATAAAATGTATTTTTGTCCAATCAGCCTTATGTGAAGTATCATCTCCAAGAGTGATCAGTACTTCATGGATTGAAGGATACATAGCAATGATGTTGCATATAGTTTTATAATGAGAGCCCCATCGAGTCTCACCAGGTCTAGGCAGCCCCATCTCTTGATTTAATCCACTCCCCGATTCAAGTTCACCACAATCAAGTTCTTTCTGGATTTGCTCAAGTCTAGCATTTCTAAGCATTCCATGACGCTTACAAGAAACTCCAACAATATTCAGCAAAAGAGATACTTGATCAAAAAAACCCTTGCAATCAGTATGACTCTTGGCAACAGCGACAAGTACTAGTTGAAGTTGATGTGCAAAACAATGAATATAATAAGCAGAAGGTGACTCTTGCATGATCAATGTTTTCAGCCCTTTAATACCACCTTTCATGTTACTAGCCCCATCATAACCTTGACCACGGATTTGAGTCATAGTCAAGCCATGACGAACAAGTAAAGCTTCAATTGCTTCCTTAAGTGATAAAGAGCTAGTATCATCAACATGAACAACTCCAATAAAATGCTCACATGGCCTTCCCAATTTATCCACATAACGCAAGCAAAGGGCTAGTTGTTCTTTATGTGATATGTCACTAGACTCATCAGCTAAAATTGCAAAGGGCTCATCACCAAGGTCTTCGATTATTTTCTTTCTAGTTTCCAGGGCACAACAATGAATAATTTGCTTTTGTATGTCTGGGCTAGTTAAGGTACAGTTACCTGGAGCATTGTCCAAAACATACTTGTTGACTTCTTCACTATTTCCGGCGAGAAATTTCAAAAGTTCAATGAAGTTCCCTCTGTTGCTAGATTCTTCACTTTCATCATGTCCACGAAATGCCAACCCTTGATGCAAAAGAAACTTGATACACCTAAGTGAATAAGTCAATCATTTCTTATAAAGTCGAAGATCCTCATCGCTCCACTTCTGAATATTATAATCAATTGCTACCTTGGGATTTATAAAGCCAATGTACCTCTCTTGAGCTGCAATATGTGCCTTGGAACCTAGATGTTTGAGAAGTGCAGGCTCTCCTATATTCCAATTATTCCAGCCATCAACAGTAAATGCCTTTGACCCAGTGTCCTTCTTGAACAAGTAGCATATAAAGCAAAATGCAGCATCCTTCTTAATAAAATATTAAATGCATCAACAATCAAGCTGAGTTGGATCAAATCCATTATCCATTGATCCAAAAAACACCACATCAACAATTTATAGCAGCACAGCAAGATTTAGGGTTCTGTAAATTAGGAGTTCCATACCTTGAATTGGATCAAATTCGTTGATGTGGGGGATGCGAAGGTTGACGGCTTGACGCTGCTGCGGCACTGCGCCAGGCGCAGGCCGGCGGCCAGCGGGCGGCGGCGCTGCACAGATCGGCAGATCGGAGCCCAGACTCGCGGAGCTGCCGTCGCGGAGCTGCCGTCGCGGAAGGCGGGCTGTCGCGCGGAGCCGCGAAGGCCGGAGCACCGGAGGGCGGAGGCGCGGAGGCCGGAGCAGGAGGCACCGAGATCCGAGAGGCGGAGGCCGGCCAGCGCGCGTCGCCCCTCTTCCGCACGCGCAGTCGCGCGAGACGGCGCCGTCGCCCGTCGCTGCTGCGTGCGTGCGTGTGTTGCTCTGCTTCTGGCAATCTGGCTTGGGCTAATGGGCTGTGGCGTGTAGGAGTTGTGAGCAGTGGGCTCTATTGGGTTGGGCCAAAATTTAGGTATGCCGCGGCATACTTGGCCCACCCATTAGGTCCGCCCATGCTTGGAGTCCCTAGCTAATTCACTAATACTGGACTTTTGGAGTTTTTTTTTTAAAAAAAGTGGTAGAAATCCGTCAGCTAGCCTTTGGGGGGGCGGCATCTGATGCATCTCGATTGCAGGCTGTGGCTGGCATGACCGGTCGGTGCGTGAAGGTGTGCAGCCACTGCCCATGCATATGCACTGATGATGATGATGATGATTTTTTTTTTGAAAGGAAATGATGATGATGATGCACAAAGGTTAGTCGCTAACCCTTTGCTTCGAGGGTCGTCGTCACTCGTCAGCTTCCGGTGTCCACATCTTTTCCTTTGGGCCGTACGTTGATGAAAAGATGATGGTTCCTTTGAAGCAATTGATCAGGAGACGTACGTACGTTGTTTCTCGTTCGGTGCGTCAGTTCGTACATACAATCTCTTTATTCTTCGGACTAGCATATGTCATCATCATCGACATATCAGTGCTGCTAAACGTTGTACCACATGCATGCTTTCGAAACCGATCGACGCTTTAGGAAACGGATGGAGATCTAGAACGAATGAGCAACCTTAATTATATCTCCTATCACTACACCACAACACCAGGTTAGCGACAAACATCAGTTGGTAAAAATCTAGTTTTACCAATGGACATTCTGTCGGTAAAGCTTATCCCGTCGAACTATCTGTCGGTAAAGCTTTATGTAACATCTAACTGCCTGTCGGTAATAGTTGTTACTGGTTGTCTGTCGGTACATCATGGTCTGTCGGTACATCTTTTCATTGCATCAGATGATCTGTCGGTAAAAGCGAAGTCTGTCGGTAAAAGTTTTTACCGACTGCTCTTACACCGACTGCATATGTCTGTCGGTATAACCCTATACCGACAGAACCTCTGTCGATGAAACGGCTTACACCGACACATTGTTTGTTGTTGTTTTGGGGCTGTGGTGTAGTGTATAATGACCTGTGAATACAGTTGTGTCCCGGCCCACAAAAAGATGGCACTAGCTTCTTGCATCGACCCCCGGCATTTTCGCTTTCCGTTAATGCCATCATGCTGCTCTCGAGCTCATCTCATTCTCTTTATATATGTGTGTCTCTCTCTACAACTCTACAATCTGCCACGTACACCCACACAAGCAAGCTGCCACGCCACTTTGTAGCTAGCTAGCCTCGGCATGCACGATCATCGGTTGGCACCTTTTGGTTTGGTCGATCCCATGCACCCGGCAAACCGTACCATTCCTCTCTTTTCCTTTTTTTATTTATGCACACAGATAGTATATGTACGCTGTGTTTAGTTCACAAAATTTTCTAAAATTTCTCCCTTTAAACTTTACAATTCACCTATATATCATATCAAATCGCATCAAGATCATGTTTCTAACTTCACTATTCACCTATCATATCAAATCACATCAAGGCCGTGTTTCTTTCATACGTGGAAAAATTTTTTCAAATGAAATCTTACATGCATGGAGTACTAAATGAAGTCTATTTGCAAAACCTTTTTAGGGATGAGTACAACTTTGCGTGACGAATCTAATGGGCCTAATTAGTCCATGTTTTGTTACAGTAATACTGCAGTAACTGTTCTCTAATCGTAAGGTCAAAGGCCTCATTAGATAGGTCTCGCGAAACAGTTTAATGTTGTGAAGATAATTTTGTAAACTGACTTTATTTAATACCCTTAGTTATTGGTTAAAGGGGGTGAAACACGGACCAAATCTCTCCTCATACACGGAGCACTAAACGTAAATAAATAAAAGACTAATTGTATAGTTTTGATGTACACGATGAGACGAATTTTTTGAGTCTAGTTAGATCATAATAAAATAACGATTATCATAACCAAACGAAAATTGATACAGTTTGTTACAGTGTTCAATTTTACCCGACAGTGATCACGCTTTTCACGGGTTGTCCCTGCCCGCTTCTTCCCTCGTCTGCTTCGGCCAGCTGCAGATCGAGTGGCAGGGTCTCACCGGCCGACCGCTAGGCGCTAGCTAGGTTTAGAGAGAGAGAGAGAGGAGAGACAAAGCATGGTCTCTTTTGGTGGGTCCGGACGCCTCGATCGAGCCGGATCTATCCAGTGGCCACCGACGGAGGAGTAGGAGCACGATCAATCAGCTGGTGATATGATGATGGACTGATGAACACCACGGTCCACGTCTCCACGACCACCAAATAATTGAACAACGTACACGCGCCTGCCATGGACGGCCTGCTGTTCATTGGTCCACGTACGCTAGCTTAGCTACCTACTCCGTACCTGCATGGATGCATGTCAAGTGCAGTGGAGTGGGGTGGGGTCTTACGCCTTGTTTAGACATTAGAATTTAGAGGTTGAATTTAAAAATTAAATGTTATTTTGTAATTATTACGTTACTGTATCATTTCGTTTATATTTATAAAAAAATTATTCAAAAAATAATTAATTAGGCTCAACATGTTCGTCTCGTATAGTACAACAAAACTGTGTAATTAGTATTTAATTTTATCTACATTTAGTACTGCATGCATGTTATAATATTTTGATGTGATAATAATTTTTTTTATAATGAGTTTGGGAGTTGCCTTTTGAAAACAAGGCCCAGGTATGACCGAGGACTGCTACACCGCCGTGCACAATGGGCCAAGTCTGATGATGCCTAACGGCACATGGACAGAGTATATACATGCAAGCCCGGCCCGGCTTGCACATGCATGTCGTCAAAACAAGGAAAAAGTCTCATTTACCTCCCTTAATACTGAACCGAGTTCGCAAAACCACCCTGGACTCAAAAACTGTCCGTTTAGAGTCCCTCCGTTCCCAAAACCGGACACATGACCTCCCCGAGCTGTTTTGACCCTGGTTTTGTCCGACGTGGCGCTTACGTGTCGCGAGCCTACATGTCAGGTAGGATAAAACACACGCCGCACCTACCACATCCTCATCGCCCCCGCGCGCGAGCTACAACGCCGGTGGCCGGGGCGGGTGACCAGGTGAAAGTGCATCTAGGCACTTAAGTGTTTTGGTGATTTTGGATGACAACATGATTTGTATTTAACTTGTTTGTTTAAGAATATGAGCAGTGTTTTATTCTTATGGATATTCATGTAACATATTTATTGAAGAATGAGAGCTCATTATTGGCACAAATGATATGAAAGCAAACAAGTGATGGTGATCCCATGACATCGAAAGATTAATAATGACAAGTGAGTAAAGATGACAAAAGAGACAAGAGCTTATGCTAATTAGTTGGTCTCACCTAGAAGGTACTTGTCAAAGGCTTTTGGGATAAATTATGTGAAGAAATTAGGATTTCTTTGGGCTTGATCCATAGCTATGTGATGTTGAGGATGAGCAGTATAGGGTGGAGCCTC
>OAMR01000279.1:742656-763046 GCA_900205405.1 Echinochloa crus-galli
TTTGTGCTAGAACTCGTAGAGGGGTTCATTTACATCACACACCTGTTGCACATATTGGATGCTGAGATATAGGGGGAGCTCTCATTTTTATTGATTATTTGTGCATTTGGCATTTGAGGTCAAATTTTTGAAATTCTATTCAAAGCACATATTGAGGGGGAGCTCACCATATATCTCAATCATCTAGAGCTTATATTTCATATCTATTTGTAAGCTTTAATCATGTTGTCATCAATCACCAAAAAGGGGGAGATTGAAAGTGCATCTAGGCACTTAATTGTTTTGGTGATTTTGGATGACAACATGATTAGTAATTTAACTTGTTTGCTTAAGTGTATGAGCAGGAAATAACAAGAAAGCAAACAAGTGGTAATCATCCCATGCAATCAAAACTAGAAAATGACAAGTAATTGGAAATGGCAAATGAGACAAGGACTTAAGCATATTAGTTGGTCTCACTTGATAAAATACTTGTCAAAGGTTTTGGGATAAATTATCTGAAGAAATTA
Source organism: Echinochloa crus-galli (assembly GCA_900205405.1). NCBI lineage: Eukaryota > Viridiplantae > Streptophyta > Magnoliopsida > Poales > Poaceae > Echinochloa > Echinochloa crus-galli. Next base: position 743,166 of record OAMR01000279.1, read on the forward strand.
GGATTTCTTTGGGCTTGATCCATAGCTATGGTTAGAATCAAATTGAGACATGATTACTATAGTATACAAGTGGTCTCAAGTACATGGAAGCTCATGGACAAGTTATTTACCAAAGACAACATACAAGACAATATTGAAGATATTTCAAGATCAATTGAAGCAATGGATTTCAATGTGGATTTAGTGATGATGCAATACAAAGTGGATCTCAAGTGGCTAGATATGGTGAAAGAGTTAAGCTAGATGGGAGTGTCCAGGTACCAAGCAAAGAGAAGGGCAAGTTGGTCTTGTAGCCGAGGGACTTTGCTAGGGTGAAGACTAGCATCATGGTTTAATCTCTATGCACTAATCAAGCCTTACGAGTGAAGCTATGCAATGCGTCTAATTCTTTATTGATCATATATTGGAATGGCTTATGAATTGGTCCATCCTTGGAAATTCTAAGCCTAGCTCAAGATTGGATTTGCTCAAGCAAGAAAAGAATGTTGAAGCCCTCAATGATGAGAATAATCATGTATGGCATCGTTGAAGACTTAGAAGCTCAAGAGGAAGATTTATTTGCTATTTAATTTCTTGAGTATAGGAATGCCGTACTATCAAGAGGGATGCAACATTTAGTTGTGGGATAACACCAAAGTGCTCAATAGATCAACCCTTGTGAGATAGCCTTGAGAGTGTAGTGTTTGGGGTTAGTATGCTGTCAGGACCCAAACCGGTCTGACCGGTTTGGCCCCTGATAGCCCTAACGGCTAGTTTCTTTTGAAAACCGGTCTGACCGGTTTGGGAAACCGGTCTGACCGGTTTCCAACGGCTATAACGGCTAGTTTGGGAGTTTTGGGGGATTTATACCCGTTGGCCCTCTCCTTTGAGGGCTGCTGGTTCATTTGCCTCTCTTGGTCGTCCAAAGCCTTCCCAAGCACCAGCAAGCTCTCCCCTAACCTCTCTTTGTGAGAGTTGATTGATTTGTTCATATCTTTGGATTTGGGTTGAGAGAGATCTTGTGTGTGAGCTAGAGAAAGCTTGTTAGAGCTAATTGCAACAGCAAAGAGTGAATCCATAGCTTGAGCACTTGCGGTGAAGTCTAGCAACTATTGAAGCATTTGTTACTCTTGGAGATGAAGCCTTCTAGACGACTAGGCGTCGCCGGTGAGCTACCGTGTTTGTGGTAAGCCGCGGATCGTTTGTATAGGCCGGCCTTGCCTCCTTCGTGGAAAAGGGACACAAGCTAGTGGAACCGAGGAAAGTAGCTTGGAGTGGATAAGCCCGCCTTTCGTAGGCCCTCAACAGAGAGTAGGGTTCACCTTGTCTTTGTGACGGCCTTTGTGGCATTGGTGAATCCGAACTTCGAGAAACAAATCATCGTGTCTCTCTTTTGGTTTGCCTCACAAGTTCAATTCTAGCATTTATATTTGCTTCCGCTTCGATCTACTTGGTTGTGCTCTACTTGTGTGCAGGGACTTTGTGAACCTGCTAGAAATCACCTACAGGAGCTGCAAAACAAGTTTGGTTTGTGCTAGAACTCGTAGAGGGGGTCATATACATATTTGTGTGTTTCTGCAGGAAACCGGTCTGACCGGTTTGGTAAACCGGTCTGACCGCTTTTGTACTGTGTTGAGTTCCTGCGTAGCCGCAGCGTCGGGGTGCGGGGCCGGCAATCGGGCCGGTGGCGGTGGCAAGCTTCAGCGGCGGAACGAAGCGCACGGCGTGCGGCATCGGCGATGCGCTGATGACCGAGTTGACCGCGGCGGCAGCGGCGCTGGGCGCGAGCTGTAAGCGGCTGCCGTCGACGCCCAGGTCATCCAGCCGACCGCGTCACCACCGTCGCCCCCAGCCTTGTCCTACGACGACGGGTCTGCCGCGACCCTGGGCGCCTACACCAGCGACATCGACGCCAACCTCCACGCCATGGAGGCCGACGCCGGGCAGCGGCCCTCGCCGGATTACCTCGACGTCGCGCAGAGACAGGGCCGCGTGGACCTGACGGTGCGCGCGCGCCCGGTCGCGTGGATGTTCGACTGCGCCCATCACTTCGGCATCGGCCCCGCCGCGGTACCGGCGACATGTGGCCCGTGACATGCCACGTCGGACAAAACCAGGGTAAAAATAGCTCGGGGAGGTCATGTGTCCGGTTTTAGGAACTGAGGGAGTCTAAACGGACGGTTTTTTTAAGTCTAGGGTGGTTTCGTGAACTCGGTTCAGTATCCAGGGAGATAAATAGGACTTTTTCCTCAAAACAAACCACACAAGCAACTGATTAGGCCCAGTGCTTTGCTACAGCCCAATAACACCAACAGTTAACCATGTCACAGACATAGCCCTGCCATATTTGCTGAGAGTTGCAGTTTGCTTTCCTGAACGCCTGCTTATTATTACTAGTACCTTTTCTTGCGAGTCTCTTTAGTACCCATCTCATATTATCCAACAGTTAGAGGAAAAGACCCGGTTAGAACGAAAGCTGTCATGAGCAGGTTAGCCATGGAGAAGAGTACGTGGCAACAAGAGAGAAATTAAACAAAGATTATGGCAACAGGAGTATGCTGAATACAGTTGATGTTAACACGTTCGGTTGCAGGAGGAGCAACACAAATTAAAGTAGCATTTCACAGGGGGACACAGATGGAAATCGCGCACCATTAGACCTCAACAGTACTACACTAGCGGACTGCCCCGTGTGCGCACGGCGGCGGCGTTGTACATTCATGAAACTAATCTAGCAATCAATTCCTTGTCGACTGGACTTAACAGCTATCCGCAAAAAAAAAAAGACAGGAATTAGCAGCTTAACAATAGAATGGCCCAGACTAACCATTGTTGGTGTAGAACGACGCGACGGTGTAGATGTTCTGCAGGAACCGGCAATGAGCAGGATAACGGCGGCCACGAGCTATGGAGATGAACACCCAGGGTTTGTTAGTCAAATCCTGTACGCGTCTTATCTATATAACCTATATAATTGGTACCCACTAACAAGCATGGTTAGATTTCTCTCAACATGCAACCATTCCACGTCATCATCCACTATGCGCCATATCACTATCCACTATAAGATATATCATCATCCACTAGACCATCTATTTATTTTTCAACCGATTTTCTGCGACCACATTTTTGTGAGTGGCAATTACAAATTATAGGAGTAGAAATTACCATGTTTGCTAAAGGACGTTGTATGTATAATCTTTACTAAAGAACGTTGCAATGCAATCACTTTGGTGTTTATACTTTCACATTTCACTTTAAAATTTTGTTTAACAAATTCCGCAGCAACACGCGGGGTATCACCTAGTATTTTTAGAAAATGGAAACAAGTTCAGCCTTTGCACAGGGTTAGTACACACAGTTGAATTCATTCTTACAGCAAACTAGCTCTATTGTAAGAATATGATGTGGCCAAATAAAATATGAATGACAGGCATTATGATGAAAAGCATATTATTCGGCACTAAGTCTATTACCATAAGCAATTACAAATTACAGGAGTAGAAATTACATATATGATCAGTCATACTTCCACGTATAGTGTTTACTAAAGAATGTTGCAATGCAATCACTTTGGCGTTTATACTTTCACATTTCACTTTAAAATTTTGTTTAACAAATTCCGCAGCAACGCGCGGGGTATCACCTAGTGTTTAGCATGTTCGCAACTTATGTTTGGGTCAGTATGTACGTGCATGATGAGCTCACGGTTTGTGTGTGTCCATGCACGTCCATTTTGGCCGTGGCGAGAATATAGCTCGTCAAGGAGTCAAGGACTGAGTCATGTGCGCCATGAGCGCGCGGTCGCACGTCGCACGGGTTGCGTGAAGCATCGGTTGAAGAAGAGGAGAAAAAAATAGCACAAAATCCTATCGTGTCCACTTGCGTTCGTGTGTGTTCTCTGGTGATCGCCGGCGTTCATTGCCGGACGCTCCCCCAACAGGGTTTATTAGCGTCCCTATTTCATTTTGTTCCTGATAGCCAAGTGATGTTGGAGCTTCAAATTAAGCAAGCTGTCACCGTCGTCATTGGTGGTTCTCATTTATTCAATCTCATGATGCTAACACGATCTGCATATTAGTCAAATGCATCCATGATTATTATATACGTATGTCCTTAAAATAAAAATATAATCGTGGGCAACAGGTCAGGGCAGCAGCTCTCAAATTAATGGTAGTGTCGATAATAAAGCATTATCAGATACGACACAACTAGTATCCTCAAAGAGTAGTGGCGACGACTAATCGACTGTGAAAAATTACAGTACAATGGTACTTCGTAATATGAATAATTTGAAAAACACTACTCCCTCCGTTCTAAATTATAGGTCGTTTGATTTTTTCTAAGTTAAGTTTGACCGGCCTGTCTTATTCAAAAAATTTATCTAAATATAGTCAAATTTAAATTATTTTTGAAGAATGTTTATTAATAAAGCAAGCCACCACAAAAATATGATAATTTGCACAAAATTTTGAATAAGACGAGCCGGTCAAAATTGAGCTGAAAAAAGTCAAACAACCTATAATTTGAAACGCAGGGAGTAGCTCCTACATATAAAATCATTACGAATTTTTATAGAAAAACTCTAGATCACCCCCTCATCTATAAGGGTTGGACTACATCATAACCCCCAACCTATAAAACGGTTTATATCACCCCTCCTGAACTTTTCAAAACCGGTCAAATTACCCCTAAAGAAATTTTGAAAAATCATAATAAATCACAGAAAAATTATAAAACAGAAAATTTAATTGTGTTAGAATTCAAATGAGTATATCTACATAGTGAATATATAATATAGTATGCTTTAGTACATTTTTTTTGCTCTAGCTTCAGATCTATGCTTTTCTTCATAGATGTAAGAAAATGTACTGAAGCATATCATATTATATATTCACTGTGTAAATATACTCATTTGGAGTCCAACATTAAATTTTCTATTTTTTGATTTTTCTATGATTTACTATGATTTTTCAAAATTTCTTTTGGGGGTAATTTGAACGGTTTTGGAAAGTTAACGGGGTAATATAAACCGTTTCATTGGTTGGGGGTTATATAGTCTAACCCTCATAGTTGAGGGGGTGGTCTAGACTTTTTCTAATTTTTTATTAATGCATACTGATCGAAGGTTCGTCCATTGTGAATGTCGTATACATCTCTTCTGGATGCCATCTACTCATCGATACTTTTCATTAGGGGAGGCATATGTTCAACAAAAAAGACTAAGCTTTTAAATGGATGGATTTTTTCAATAGCAAAGGTTTTTTTTTGCTTTGCCGTGTGTCACACGACAAACACACTGCTTTGCCGTGTGCCCCAGTACGGCACACGACAAAACCCCAGGGCTGGGGCGGTGCGGCCGGCTTGGGGCGTGGCCGGCGCTGGCTGCGGCCAGTTATAGGCGGCCGGCTTCGCATGAAGTTTGCGGGCACATGGTAAACCATAATTTCTTTTTTTTTAAAAAAAAAAGTTTGCGCGTAGGAGCCAGTGCGGCACACGCTGAGTTTTTTTAAGTTTTCACGTGCCATGGTGCGGGACACACGGCAAATAACATTTTCTTTTAAAATTTACGTGTGTAAGCGGGAGCAGCGCGCATTGAGTTTTTTTGGGTAAAGTTTGTTGTGTGCTCAGGTGCGCGGCACACGACAAACACATAATTTACTTATTTGAACAAAGTATGCCATGTGCCGCGCATCTAGACGCACGACAAAGACTAACGGCCATCAACGACCGTCATGTTCAACCTTTCACCGTGTGTTGGGCTTGTGGGCGTTTGCCGTGTGTTAGGCTAGTGGCAAAGACTACCGTGCACTTTAATTTAGCACATGGCAAAGAGGTTATTTATCGTGTACCGGACATATTACACACGGCAAAGTTTCGGGTACACGGCAAATTACACGTTTCCGGTAATGAATACTGCACAAATGTGTTATGAATTGGTATTTTTGAAAGCAAAAGAAATACGTACGATATGTTTTTGAAGTGTAGTTAACAGTACCGTACCTGTAATAGCGCCAAATTACCGGCTGGCCACCTGTTTGATCTGGTATCTCCCCTCAGGTTAAACGGTAGCGGCGCTACATTTTTTTACCGAGATTCTCTTTCTAGAACCCAAGTTAAATGCATTCCTTTAAAGTGATATCAGTGTGTTTGGCTTTTTGCACATTTGGAAATTAAATTGCCACTACTCCTTTGCATGGTCGAGCACTGGGGCTGCATCCCATGCCGTGCAGTGTTACGGAACATCTAATTTGGGCCGTATGTTTTGTCTTATGGGTCGACACACATGGCCGTACTTTCCAATCTCGCGAAGTCAAGGTCATCGGGGCAAGAACAGCTGAATGCACGGCGGCGATTTAATGCATGATGGCGTCAACTATCAGCTGAACACGGTATGCCGAACTGTAAAGTTTGCCGTGCCTAGGAGCAACTCCAACAGTCTCTGTATAATCTTAGTTATATTTGAAGAAAAAGAGACTAGCTAAAAGATACAAAGCTTCTAAAAAAGAGGTGCAAACCAACAGACTCTCTAAAACTAACTCTCTATCTATTAGTATCAGTAGGACTCGCCTATCATAACTTTATCTTCTTCCCCAGCTCCTCACCACGCCTTCGACAGACGCAGAGCTCCCTCCGTGCCTCCCCGCCGCTGAACTTTTCAAAACCGGTCAAATTACCCCTAAAGAAATTTTGAAAAATCATAATAAATCACAGAAAAATTATAAAACAGAAAATTTAATTGTGTTAGAATTCAAATGAGTATATCTACATAGTGAATATATAATATAGTATGCTTTAGTACATTTTTTTTGCTCTAGCTTCAGATCTATGCTTTTCTTCATAGATGTAAGAAAATGTACTGAAGCATATCATATTATATATTCACTGTGTAAATATACTCATTTGGAGTCCAACATTAAATTTTCTATTTTTTGATTTTTCTATGATTTACTATGATTTTTCAAAATTTCTTTTGGGGGTAATTTGAACGGTTTTGGAAAGTTAACGGGGTAATATAAACCGTTTCATTGGTTGGGGGTTATATAGTCTAACCCTCATAGTTGAGGGGGTGGTCTAGACTTTTTCTAATTTTTTATTAATGCATACTGATCGAAGGTTCGTCCATTGTGAATGTCGTATACATCTCTTCTGGATGCCATCTACTCATCGATACTTTTCATTAGGGGAGGCATATGTTCAACAAAAAAGACTAAGCTTTTAAATGGATGGATTTTTTCAATAGCAAAGGTTTTTTTTTGCTTTGCCGTGTGTCACACGACAAACACACTGCTTTGCCGTGTGCCCCAGTACGGCACACGACAAAACCCCAGGGCTGGGGCGGTGCGGCCGGCTTGGGGCGTGGCCGGCGCTGGCTGCGGCCAGTTATAGGCGGCCGGCTTCGCATGAAGTTTGCGGGCACATGGTAAACCATAATTTCTTTTTTTTTAAAAAAAAAAGTTTGCGCGTAGGAGCCAGTGCGGCACACGCTGAGTTTTTTTAAGTTTTCACGTGCCATGGTGCGGGACACACGGCAAATAACATTTTCTTTTAAAATTTACGTGTGTAAGCGGGAGCAGCGCGCATTGAGTTTTTTTGGGTAAAGTTTGTTGTGTGCTCAGGTGCGCGGCACACGACAAACACATAATTTACTTATTTGAACAAAGTATGCCATGTGCCGCGCATCTAGACGCACGACAAAGACTAACGGCCATCAACGACCGTCATGTTCAACCTTTCACCGTGTGTTGGGCTTGTGGGCGTTTGCCGTGTGTTAGGCTAGTGGCAAAGACTACCGTGCACTTTAATTTAGCACATGGCAAAGAGGTTATTTATCGTGTACCGGACATATTACACACGGCAAAGTTTCGGGTACACGGCAAATTACACGTTTCCGGTAATGAATACTGCACAAATGTGTTATGAATTGGTATTTTTGAAAGCAAAAGAAATACGTACGATATGTTTTTGAAGTGTAGTTAACAGTACCGTACCTGTAATAGCGCCAAATTACCGGCTGGCCACCTGTTTGATCTGGTATCTCCCCTCAGGTTAAACGGTAGCGGCGCTACATTTTTTTACCGAGATTCTCTTTCTAGAACCCAAGTTAAATGCATTCCTTTAAAGTGATATCAGTGTGTTTGGCTTTTTGCACATTTGGAAATTAAATTGCCACTACTCCTTTGCATGGTCGAGCACTGGGGCTGCATCCCATGCCGTGCAGTGTTACGGAACATCTAATTTGGGCCGTATGTTTTGTCTTATGGGTCGACACACATGGCCGTACTTTCCAATCTCGCGAAGTCAAGGTCATCGGGGCAAGAACAGCTGAATGCACGGCGGCGATTTAATGCATGATGGCGTCAACTATCAGCTGAACACGGTATGCCGAACTGTAAAGTTTGCCGTGCCTAGGAGCAACTCCAACAGTCTCTGTATAATCTTAGTTATATTTGAAGAAAAAGAGACTAGCTAAAAGATACAAAGCTTCTAAAAAAGAGGTGCAAACCAACAGACTCTCTAAAACTAACTCTCTATCTATTAGTATCAGTAGGACTCGCCTATCATAACTTTATCTTCTTCCCCAGCTCCTCACCACGCCTTCGACAGACGCAGAGCTCCCTCCGTGCCTCCCCGCCGCTCCTCCCGCCGCCGCGCGCCTCGCCGCCGTGCCTCCTTGCCGCACGACGACGACGCGACCACGGGATCCTCGCTGTCTTCGGCCGCCTCCTTCCCGCCACAATCGACCGCAAACTGGATGCCACCGCCGATGTTCCCCATCCGTGTTCCTCTATCGGTGCTCGGCGTTGCTGACGACGCCGACGTCGAGCCCCTTCTGCCTTCCCCCGCAGCCACCGCAGGAAGCGCGGCGCGTCCGGAACACCGTGTACGGCGTCGAAGCACGGGTGCCGGCGGGCATGGCGGCGGTGTGGCCGAAGCATGGGTGTCGGCGTCTCATGGCGGCGTAGGCGAGCTTGAAGCCCTAGTGGACGAGCTCCTAGTCCAGGGAGGGGGTGGGGGAAGGCGAGAGGGGCGGGGAGCCGCGGAAAGAGGAGAGGTGCGTGGGGGGAGGAGGGAGATAGCGAAGCGGGCGCGTTCGGAATCTTTCCCGAGCGAAGGGAACGGGATGCCAAGGATACAATAGCGATGGAGATAGAGAGGCTGTTGGATGACGTTTTTGTTGTATTTTTCTTTTTTTTTGCAGATAGAAATAGATTTGGAGAGACTGTTGGAGTTGCTCTAAAGCCCTAAACAAGTCGATGGTGTGTTCGTTTCTTCTGTTGCTTTTACAAAAATTGATGTGGACTGTGACCTTTACAAAAGCTGTTGTGGAGGGATATGTAAACGTCCCTTTGATTGAACTGCTATGACTTCTTAGAAAAGTATCTCTCACTGACAAACAGACCCCCACTTCTTCTTCTTCTTCATTCCTTGTATCTCACACCTCGTGGCTCGCATGGGACATGGGATAGGGCTTGTCGGAGCAGGGGCGGCGGGGCAACGGGCAGGCGGAGGGACGGCGAGCGGCGGCACGGCGGGTGGAAGCGCGGCGGGAGCTAGGCGTGCTTGTGCGCGTGCTCATGGCTGGGGCTGGCGATGCTTGCGCGTGTGCTCACGGCCGCAAGCGTCGCCGAGCCGAAATGCCAACGCCATCGAGGGGATCTATGCTCGGGGTCTTGGGGGACCATAGATAAGGGGAACACCACATAGTGGACCTCCGGGTGAAGCTTTTGCATCGGTTCTTGTTGGCCACCCGCCACTGTTTAGCCGGCCGACGAGATCGTCATGCGCGCCGACGTTGTCTTCGTGGGGACCGTCGTGGCGCCACTTCTGGTAGGGAGGAGGCCGGGGAGGAGCTGCCTGCCCCCGCGAGTCCGCCACCTCCGCCTTGCGCAGCCGCCGCCCGCTCGCTTGATTCTTCCACCTCCGCCTCGCGCAACCGCTGCCCGCTCGCTTGATTCTGCCGCCCGCCCACCTTGTGAGGCCGTCGCGCCTCGCCGTCGCCTGGCCCGCGCAGCCACCGCCCGCCCACCCCGTGACAAGTCCGGCCGCCAGAGAGGGAGAGGGGGGCGAAGAAAAAGACGTGTGTAATGGGTGTCAGTTGGGTAATTTTGTGACCCAAAAGCAGGTGAAAGCAGGGTCTGAGTTGCTTTTAAACTTATACTAGACAAAAACCGGTTTTGACCGTGACTTTGAATGGCATCTAACCCATTTGGTTGAGCTTTTGGCTTTTGGGGGCAAAAGTCACGGCCGAAAGCCCAATCCAAGGCACCCTAAAAGCCCCTCTCAATCACAACTTGAACAATTTGATGTTGCATTGAACTTTTTTCCCTCAATCACGGTGAATTTTGTACTTCCAAACTGACTTCAGCTGTTGCATTAGCTAAAAGTTTATTTTTTTTCTTCAATGTATTGTTTTCTAGCACTCCAAGAAATAAGATTTGAAACAAAGAACACTACAAATCCAACAGCACATGCAGCATGCAGGCTAACTAGACACAGAGGATGTGGGATGCCAAATTGCCAATTGACAGTAGTTTGGCTAGCTCTCCATGACAAGGAGCAGGTCGGCTATCAATTCATGATAGCAATGACGGTTCCTACAACATAGACCGAAGTAAATGACGTTTTGCCCCTATATATAGCTTCACACCCAGCCCAACGGCACAAGACCACACATCAGTATCACTTTACATCAAGGAATCAAATCTAGAGGGTAGCAGAGTGACCAAAGGCCGTGTGTTCTGATGAAGAAGAGCTCTGCGATCGAGGCAGCCTGCAAGGGGAAGGCATTGATCAAGATGGACAAGATGCTCGAGCTCTCCTGGCGAGGAAACGAGAAGCTGGGTGGAGAGGGGTCCATGGCAATGGGAGCCAAGAAGAAGCCTATTACTATTAGCAGCGGCAGCTCGGTGGTGGAGATAGATGAAGAGAAGATGATGCCGGAGCACTCTGGGGCAGCAAACCACGGGCTGATGGCAGAGGTGTCCGAGGTCTTGAGAGCCAAGGAGAAGGAAAGTTGCAACAGTTGGGTCGTGGAGATGGAGACGGCGCGGTGGAAGCAGAAATGCATCTACCGTGTGCCGGAATTCATCAAGAAGATGACGAGAGATGCCTACCAGCCCCAGTTCGTCTCACTGGGCCCCATGCACCACGGCGAGCCCCATCTCCTGCCCATGGAGGAGCACAAGCGCCGGGCAGTGCTGCACGTGGTTAATCGGTCCGGAAAGCCACTAAGGGAGTATCTTGCGGCCATTGAGGAAGTTGCTGAAGAGCTGGAGGCTGCATACGACACTGACCTTGATGAGAAGTGGCGTGGAGCAAACAGGGGTAGATTCGTGGAGATGATGGTGACAGACGGTTGTTTCTTGCTGGAGCTGATGAGAATTGATGAAATCCTAGTACATGGGGAGGTAGATGATGATTATGGGGCCAACGATCCAATCTTCAGTGGGCGAAGCTTTCTGGATTTGTGGCCAATCATGCGGGACGACATGATCGCCATGGAGATTCAAGTGCCTCTAGTTGTTCTGCAAAGGCTCTTGGCTGTTCAGCGCGGCATGCACCTTTTTCCTGAGTATTATGTGGTACGTACTTTCATTGCTTGACTGATAGCCTACTCGCTGCTAAGTGGTGTGTTTCTATTCAAAGATTTATAGTTGTAGTATTTGCTGCACTTCTTCTCAAGTAGCAGTAATTAAGTGGCACATCGTACAATTATAATATCTCCGATCGATCACCATCCAATATTCTTATATAACCGTCTTTGAAGCGGCCTATTATTTTTCAATCACCATCCAATATTCTTGTATAACCGTCTTTTCTTAACCACCACTCAAGTCTGCTTTAGAATGGTGTTTGAAAACAAGAACCTTCTTATAAACATTATCATGAATCATTCACAATCGGTGCTCAAGTTCTGATGTGCCGGATGTGTAACCACTTACCTAAACTAGATAATAACAAATGTTTTGAAGATAACAAAACAAACAAATTTTCAACATATATAGTTCTTTGACACATGTTGTTCGAAATGTGCCGGATATATAAACTTTTCTTATAACATCTCACAGTGGTAGATCACCAACTGCCCGGGTACAAGCACCCACCACCCTTCTAAACGCTCCATATAAAGCCTGTTGTATGCTTTGTTTGGAGGACATTCAAGTTAAATTGTTCGATGAAGTAAAATGGAGTTTTCTTTCCTTTTTTGGCAATACCAGAACAGGACGGCAGCTTAATAAAGTCCTAACATATCATGTATGTGGAAAGAGGTAGGTATACCAATGATCAACGAGGATTAGCTAGCATTCGGTTCTAGACTAGTCGTCCTCTGTTCTCATTCCGTTCTTTGTTTTTTCAATCGTGTTGCTTGGTGTTGGGTGTTGCTTGGTGTGTTCGAAATTTCATGTCATATATAATTTAAGGAGGTTGCATGTTGTTACAAAATATCTTTAACATGAAAAGTTGTCAAGAAAACCAACTTTCATATCCCATCTGCTTTCACATGTTGCTCAGTATCTTGGCTCTAACTACTTCCTTTTCAATTTACCATTGCAGAGCTCTTTGGAGATCAACTATAAGGTGGCACGTCTTCTGGACGTGGCATGCGAGGCAGGCATGGACAAACTAGGCCTCCACTTCTTGGACATTTTTCACAAAAGTTACTGTGGCATCTCTCTGCCGCATTGCGAAGAATCAGATAACAAATATGGGCCTCGGACACCATGTGCAGTTGAGCTGAGCGAGGCAGGGATCCAGTTCAAGACGAGCACCACTAACAGCGTCCATGATGTCGACTTCGAAAACTCCATGCTGAGCATGCCCCTGTTCAAGCTAAATGGCAGCACCGAGACGATGCTCCTCAACGTCATGGTATTTGAGTGGCTGCACCCAGACGCCAAGCGTGACGTGAGGTCCTACATATCCTTTGTAGATGACATTATTGAGTCTGAAAATGACGTGACCCTTCTAAGATCCAAAGGGATAATCGAGAACCTAACTGTCAGCGACAAGAAGGTTGTGGAGATTTTCAACACCCTTACCAAGTTGTCAAGGGTGCCGATCAGAGGCAGCAGGCTTGGCCACGTGCAATGGAAGGTGAATGCACACTGCAAGAAGAGGTGGAACAAGTGGCGTGCCAGTTTTGTGAAGACCTACCTGAGCAACCCCTGGCTATTCCTCTCCCTCGTGGCCGCCGTCATCTTGCTCATTGCCACCCTCCTTCAGACCGTATACACCATCCTGCCGCTGTACAAGGGATAGAAGAACCTTGTGGGTACAGCTCTAGATCTTTGCCTCTACATATACTTGTGGAATTGTGGACTGCAATTTCTATCAATTGTTATAGCGAACACTACCTAGGGTCCAATATCGCCGTTCTGAAGCTACTTGGAGATACATTATACATTTTAGTGTGAGTTTTGGCTCAACAAATGTGCTTCTTAATGTATCCGTGCCTAGTTGTGACCACTATTGTTGTTATGCATATTCACAGTAATTATATATAGGTGCGAAGTTACAGTGTGTTTTAATTCGACATATATTGTTAACTTCTTTTGAGATCATTCAACAGTGTTTCTTTTCAGATAAAGCAATAAAACCATATTAATAGTTCCTGCTTAGCAAGCACCCTAGCTAGTCCGCTCTTAGTTAACACGAATTATCCGGATGAAGTAGTGCTCTGTTTTGGGGTAACAATGTTAGATGTTACGAACCTAGTTGCTTGATTCAATCAAACTGATACACACAGGAGCAAAATAGGTCTCTAGAATGTACTAGAAGATTCTAGATACATGTACGGGGAGGAAGAAGGAGAAGGGAATACAACTCTAGCCAAAGCTAGCCTCAAGCTGCAGCTCGCCGTCTGGTCAATCGACCAAGGCATACCCCACACCATTGCTGCCTCTTTCTTGCCTCCATTGCTTGCTTCTTTGGGCTAAAGCACAGCAGCCAGGCAGCCAACAACCCATGTTCCCCAAACAAGAAGAAAGCAACCTTTCCATCCCGCGATACACCAAGTCCCCCCCCCTAACCTCTTGTTGTTTCGGGCGTATCTTCAAATGAAAGTTGTTTCACCATGACTGGTCGAAACACCTTTGTCCATGACTAATAAAATAAAACAATAGTCGGCTTCTGTTCTTTTGAACTTGATGTTGGATATGTGATACTTCGGCCGACATTCAGGAGAAAAGTATCTGCTTTAGGTCTTATCCTTATGGGTTCTGTCCTTGCACGTGGTATATGCGAAGTGGACTTTGGTCTAATCTTGTGGGGAGCAAGGGACTAAGAAGGCTGCCTCAAGAGCAAAGGGAGCGGAGAAGAGACGAGTTCATGGTTCTCTGAAACGTGTTTAACTATCAAAATAATCAAAAGCAAAGTCAAACTAGGTGTGTCTGTCTTTGCTTCACCTTTAGGGTTCAAAATTTTGATGAAATTACGTGAATTTCACATTTTTCGTCGTTGAATAAAAAAGTAAAATTCAGCCAAAAAATTCATATTGCCTATAAATTGTTTTTCGTTTAGGTAGTCTCCATAAACTCACTAGAACACACTAGGATCCGTTTCTGTTGTGGATTGAAGGCTCCCTCACTTCTGAGGCATTGTAGGTTTGATTCCCTACAATGGACGCTATTTTTTTCTAATTCTTTAAGCGATTGACATAAAGGGTCTACGCGGTCCTGGAAAAGAAAAAATACAAGGGGCATGGCATAGTTTGTCATTTTTAGTCTCGATTGGTATTTTCCGGGGTCGCGGAGGCCCTTTATTCTAGGTTGAAAGTCCTCCGTGGGTTAATTTAAAAGGAAAGCACATCGGACTGTGTCACATGTGCTCTGTAGATGAAATAGTAAGGAAGCTATACGCGAGGTCCTGAGTTCTAATACTATGCACCGCACATGCACATTTCCGTGTGAAAACTCTTATGACTGGGTTCTTTTAGTACCGCTTTTGAAGCTGGGACTAGAATCAAACACTTCTTGGCCTGTCTAGAAACAGCAAACCGTGCTATGTTGCTTGGTAATGCTACATGTATAACATTGTTAATAAGGATATTAACTATTCAAGTTTGAGCAAACTTTTGCCCAAAGTTTTCAACAAATTTCGAGATTTTTGGTGATTTTGCTGGAAATCCCAAAATAAATAAAAAAATAAAATAAGAAACCCTGTTCACCTCCTCCGATGTTACTACATACGAAAAGATCAAAAGAATTTTTGGGCTGAAGTCCACCATGAACAAGTCACCCAAGGCAGCCAAGGACTTGAGGTGGTGCAGGGGAGCGTCACTGGGCTGAAAGCCCAGTTCGGCCGAACCAATCCGTTCGGCCGAACCGACCAAATGCAAGTCCCCATGCAACCGACCACGGGAACCGACTCCAGGGATCAAATCCAGGCCGTAGGCATTGAGGCGGTGCCACGTGCCAGTTCGGCCGAACGGATTGGTTCGGCCGAACCAGCAACTTCGGCCGAATCAGTCGGCCACCGCCTCCCAACTTGCTTGGCCGCTGCTCCACCTTCAACAGCCATGGGCCACTATAAATTGGAGCCCCTAGCACCTGTTTCAACACACACCAGAAGAGAAGAGCTCATTAGCGAAGCGCTGCCATGCTTATACTTAGAAAATAGGGAGAGATGAGAGGTGAGCATGCCGGAGAGGAGCCGGAGTGTCGGCCCCTCTTCCCCAGCTGTACCTCTATGGATGCGGCTCTGCTTCGAGTAACATTCGGGTCCTGTCTGGTAACTCTTGTATCTCTCTCTGATTAATTGAGCAGTTAGTTCTACATTTATATGCTTGTTTCGTTCCTCGTTCATTGCTTAGTTGATTGGTATAATTGTATACTGGTTGCTTTGCTTCGGTGCCTATCTTTAGTATACGGGGTAGGTACTAGCCGACTAGTGTAAGCGCGGTGCTTAGACTTGAGGTTAGCTTGGATTGTCCCTGAGCTGGCACGAAGGTGGTAGCCTTAGGTGGTGACAGCCCTATACGACCGTTGTAACCCATCACGCCTGGCTTGGCCTGCAGGATCCCCAAACGTACAGAGTTGGTGATATTCCTTCTCATCCCTTTCTGCGTATCACTGGCTCTGTGTCCCGACACAAGCACTTATCTATAGTACCTGGCTTGTCATTGACCGGAAGAGATATAGGTTCCAGACTCGTACCTTCTCTACCCTCCTATCGTTTCTCTCTCTTCTTCTCTGCGTCATTCACCTTATCCACTCCACCATACCCCCCTTGGACAACTTAGTTTAGAGTTAGTTCAATTCTCGTTCCCTGTGCAAATCGATACCTTGGAATACTCCCGGGTGAAAGCTACATCGGTATCCGTCTGCTTGCAGATTTATCTGTAGGCCGTAAGGAGTGCCAAAAGTTACGCCTATTCACCCCCTCTAGGCGATATCAAGATCCTTTCAATAGCCAAATCTATTGCTAAGCCTCATGCGTGGCAAAGATCTACATAGCCATCGTCTCCAATTGGCAGCATGTCATTTTTATAGAGCTTCTTTCTTCCTTCTTTTGGAGAATCACCCATCTTCTCATCCAGTGAGTGCCTCTAAAAAGTACCTTGAATGGAGAATATATATAAGTTATTAAAAGCCGTATCATTACGGCTTAACCATATAGCCCAGCACATGGTGCCTGCAGTGACCAAAAGTTTTTCCTTTGCTTTCCTTCCTAGACCATTTAACCATTGGCCGAATATATGTTGAGTATTGTAGGGTGCCATAAGACCAACTGAAATCTCCACTGGTTGCCAAATAAATCGAGCGGTGAAACAGTCAAAGAAGAGGTGTTGTATAGTATCATTGCATCCAGAAAAACAACATTTTTCATTTCTCTCCTAATTCCTTCTAACTAGAATATCTTTAGTGAGAACCACTCCTTTCTTTAACAACCAAAGGGCTTTCTTTAGTGTGACCATGCCATGACGGCAGTCGGCATGCAGGTGTCCCGGTTACCGCCAGGGGAGGAAGGCGGTGTTCAGGATGGCAGCAGCATATATGGGGAAAAGAAGAGAGCCGATATATTGCATAGCATTGGGAGATAGCTGAGCTGAACCGAGCTGAGACTGACCGCGAAGAGCGGCTGTGAGCACGTCATGAGACCTAGGTGAGTACAAGGACACAGTCGGTTGGATTGATGGGGCAGCAGCCACGTGTCGTCCAATACTCCAATGGGGTCCGACACGCCTAGGATTCTCCTTACATGGTTTGCCTATACTATACACCAAGCTGAGGTGGTTTATTATACTCCACTACTATAAAAAATTAAAAACTCACATTCGTCCATTGTATTTATTACCGGGTATGAAAAGACGACCCAGTACTAAAGTGCCACAGAGTCCCCGGACGCACTTTAGTACCGGCTAGTAACACCAGCCCGGTAACACCAGCTGGTATTAAAGTGTGACATTTAGTAACAGCTGGTAGGTACTAAATGGTCTTCTACGGGTTACTTTATAAGGAAAGTATCTCCCACTCAATCATATGTGATGCATAAGTGGAATGATAAGCACGTAACACGAGAGCCAAGAGGTCATAGGTTCAAATCTCGCGTGACTTGTGACTTTGCAAGGTGTGCGAGCCTCACGGTGGTCCCAAATATTTTTTCTTTGTTGTTTGGGCGAGGGACCATTTCGTACCGTCCACTACTAACTGGCTTGTATGTTAAGGCTCTTTGCAGTGGCAATCTGTAAAAGGAACGGCACACATATACCGTTCGTGCATGCCGTGCGGAGGCGCTGTAGCGGGGTACGGGATGGGAGACGGCACGCGAGCCGAGGCGAGGCTGAACGCCAAACTGAGCGTAGTAGCGCTCGTACGCAATCCGGCCACGGTGGACGCAGGACCCGCGAGCGGCAACAGCTACGCGCGCGAGGGAGAGGGAGGGAGCCGGCGGAGAGGGAGCGAGGGAAAGGGAGGGAGGGAGCCCGCCCACCGCGAGCCGTGGCCTTTGCCGCCCCACCGCCGCTGGCGGACATGCCCCCATCCGCCGTCCCCAGATGGCCGCCTTGGAGAGCTGCTGCCACCGGCCGGGCGGAGAGATATGGAGAGCAAGGGAGGAGCAGAGGGGGAGCCGTCGGGGAGGACGAGGATGGGGCCATGAGCTCGGAGACGGTGAGCTAGAGGAGGAGGCACAGCCCACCTGTGCGAAGGAGGAGGCGGCGACGCGTCGGCCGTGGCCGTGGTGGAGCTGCGGCCGCCGGCGCCCGCCACGACCGCAGCTGCACCTCCGAGGAGCCGCCGCTGCCGCACGCACCTGCCACCGCCGCCGCGCGCCCGCCGCTCCCCCCCCCGCCTCCCGCACCTGCCCACCGCCGGGGAGCCGCTGGCGTCGCAAGGCGGCGCCGGGGAGATCCGCTCCCGCGTCGGGCGTCGCACGCATGCCTCAGCACTGCTGGACGCTGATGTCGAAGCCGCGGCGCTGGATCGGAGAGGGAGGAAGACGCGCCGGGAGAGATGGAGGAAGACGCCGGCGGGACCTCCATGACCGCCGCCGCGCAGCTAAATCGAGGGGCCGAAGAGGGAGGAAAACGCCGCTGGAGAGAGGGAGGAGCCGTCCCTGTCCCGCGGCCTCGTCACTCGCCGGCGCCGCCGCCCGCAGCCTCGCCGCCGTCCCTGCCCGTAGCCTCGCCGCCTGCCGCGCGTCTGGCCTGATCCGCGGCCGCGCGAGCCGCCCGTGTGGAGCCGTTGCCCGGACTGATCCGCGGCCAGCCGCCCGCCTGCGGGAGCCGCCGCCCACTCGCGCGCGGGGAGGCGGAGGTGGGAGAAATGGGAAGGGAGGGAGTGCGCGAGGAGGAGGGGAGTGCTCGGGAGGTTGTCGGAGGTGGGGAGAGGAGAGAGAGACAGGAGGGGAAAAAAGAAATGTGAGGAGGAAAGATATGGTAGTTGGGATGGTAGATTAAAATATGGTATAGTTGGTATGGAGTATGAGTTATAGAGAATGACGAGTGCGGGAAAATTGAAACTGTACTGGAAAATCTCGATGACTGGACGAGAATATTCCTTTTAGGGGATGCTGATAGAGTACAATGAGTGCAGATAGCCTAAGTAGTGGTCCTACTCTAAATTGGTGCATTTGTATATGAGATTGGTCTGGATACTCAAACATTTATACGAGTATGATAAGATAAATTGACCGTTGGCAAGCAAGAGTGTTATAAAAACACCATCGCAGAATAGGTCAGGACGACATTATTGGTTTTGCAAGGTATATACCAAAATATCTATTGGAATCTGTGAGAAGATATCAAGCCCCCGAGACCAAAGATATCGGAATGCTCATATATTTATTTTTGTGTGCACTACAAGGTTTTGTATCAAAATCAACGCCGAAAATGTGTTGCAATAGGCACAAAAATGGTAGTAATAGTACTGTTGCTACCACTTTTTTTTGTTAAAAGTCGTTGCACTTGTAACCGTAGCAATAGCATAATGCAACAGTTTGCATTTTAGTAGCGACACACAACCCCTATATTGCAACACTTTCGACTCTTTGGCAACGACTAGTGTGCGTTGTAACATAAGACACTGCAACCACTATGGGTGTTGCAATGGTAACAATTGCAACGAATGAGACGTTGCTAGTGACACGTATTGCCACACGTTGGTCGTGTAGCAACACAATGTAGTCGCATCGGAACATAGGTGTTGCAATAGCTGTTATTGCTACGCGAAGAAATCGTTGCAATAGAGCTTGTCTATTACCACATCTTCTAAATTGGTTGCTATAGGTGGATTAGGTTATTGCAACGTTTTTGGAGTTGGTTGCTATAGAGAGGTCCTCTATTGCCACGTTTGCGAATGGTTGCTATAGACGACATTGGCTATGCATCATAACTTAGGTTGGTTGCTACAGTTAGGTCATCTATTGCCACGTGATTGACTGGTTGATATAGGTAGGTTC